>CM075294.1:13217232-13443590 GCA_037672795.1 Lagerstroemia speciosa | reverse complement strand
ATGTTCTCCAACAGAGACATCTTGTCCTCCCTCAATGACCCGAATGCACGAGACCAACAATCTCCTATAACCCTCTATAATCGAGAAAATCTGAATTTTATATTTTACTATATTAGTTACTTGTAGGGGCCGGGCCCAAGGCCCTCCCCTCAGAGAAGCCTTGCTCAGATGAGGCCCAGGAAGTAGGCCCAAACCACTGGACCGGCGCTTAGGCGTGGCTGTGCGCCAGTCCGGGTGGCGCCCGTACCGCCAGCGCCGCTTCCGTACGACTGACGCCGCCTGACTCGTCTCAGTCTGACATCCTTGTACAGCAGAATCGCTTCCCCTACAAGGCACACGACGTGTATTTAATGCGTATTAAATGTTTGTTCCCTCCATCCCTATATAAATGGGACCTGTACACCCGGAATAAAGGGATATAAACAACATTCATAACTCTTGCTCTCATCATTCCTCCACTATTTTCCGAAACAACATTGGCGCCGTCTGTGGGAACACGGACTAAAAGTCATGGCTCGCACTCGTAGCAATCGCAGAGCAACCAGTTCCGCACGTGACCAGCAGGCATTCCCCAAAATCTCCCGCCCACCGAAAACACCCCCGAAGGCCCCCCGCGTCCCGATCCCAACCAGGACGAGCTCTTAGCAGCCCTCCCTATTCGGACCCGCCAGGCAGTGGAGCAATTTGTCGAGCGCCGGGTCACCACCCTAGTGGACGCCGCGCTATCTCGTCATCTAAATGGGCGCAGGAAGGCGCCGGGGACACCTCGGGAGCGCCACGTGCACCCCCTCCCCGTGGCGGCCGCAAGCTCGCGTTTGACGCCTACCCCTTCAGGGGACAACGTTTCCCAAGCAAACACTAGCATGACCATGAGGGAAGTGCATAAACTAGTCGAGGACCGCGTGGCCAGAGCCCTCGAAGCCAACAACCGCCGCCGGTATGGGCTCCCGGCCGTTGAAGAAGATGTCGCCAGCCCCTTTTCCGCCGAAATCCAGGCGGTCACCTTACCTCCGAGGTTCAAGGCTCCGCAGATCGACGCGTATGATGGAAAGACCGATCCCCGCGACCACTTGCGCGCCCATGTCAACTCCCTCCTAGGGAGAGGGGCCACGGACGAAATTCAGTGTCTCCTGTTTCCAGGGACGCGAAGGGCCTCGCAGCGGACTGGTTTTTACTCGTTAGAGCCCGGGTCCATCTCCCACTTCGCCTCACTAAAAGAAAAGTTTTTAGAGCGCTTCGCAGGGTCGCTTCGGATCAAGCGCACCCCCATGGAACTTTTCGGAATGCAGCAAGGGGACCGGGAATCCCTTCGCCATTGGTACGAGCGATTTGTTAGAGTGGCGGCCGAAGTGGATGATCTGACCCCGCGAGAAAAAATGGCCGCATTTCAGCGCGGCCTGAGGGATGAGGAATTCGCAAAAAACCTGATCATCGACCCCCCAGCGACTTTGCCGATCTAGCGGCGCGGGCTCAACGCTTCATGACGATCGAGGAGGCCGACTGGAGGCGCAAGGACACCAAGCGAAAAGAAGCCCCTACCGATCGGCGAGAAGAGCGGGGACGGGACAACAAACGAGAGAAGTACACCCCACTGTTGGCCCCGCGCGCTGTTGTCCTTGCGGAGGGAGAGAAGCGACGCTTGATCAGAGCCCCTCGCACCACCAAAGAAACGTTGGGCCCGGACGCGGACCGATATTGCCGATATCACCGGGCATCGGGCCACGACACCTGAAGACTGCCGCCAGTTGAGGGCTGAAATAGAACGGCTGGTCCAAGGGGACATCTGCAAGAGTACGTACAGCGACCGCCCGCCAAAAACACGTGGCGACGAGACCCGGAGGCCGGAAACGCGCCGGCGCGACAGGCGGGAGAATGAGAGGCCGGCGGCCAGAGCCCCCTCACCCCGGGAGCGTCGAGGAACGATACACGTGATCACGGCGAGCGTTCCTCCGGAAGCAAGCGCCCCGCGAACGAGATGCAGTGCCTGGAGCTAGACCGAAATTACTCGATCACGTTCACAGACGAAGACGCCGCGCCCGTACCTCCCTCAGCGCTAGACGAAGCATTGGTAATTACGGCCGACATCGGGGGATTCGAGGTGCGACGAATCCTCGTCGATAACGGGAGCTCGGCTGACGTCCTGTACTACGATGCGTTCAGGAAGATGGGTTTCACCGACGCTGACCTCTCCCCGGCGGATACACCGTTGATAGGTTTCAATGGGGGGACGGTGTACCCAAAGGGACCATCGCCCTACCTTTCTCCTTAGGCGACGGCAACAAGACGTCAAGTTGCATGACCACTCTCCTGGTAGTAGACATCCAGTCCGCCTATAACGCGATCAGGGGGGCGCCCGCGCTGAATGCTCTCCGAGCCATACCATCCCACCTACCATCAAATGGTTAAATTCCCTACCGGCAATGGCACAGGAAGCGTGCGAGGGAACCACCAGGTGGCGAAGCGTTGCCATCTGGCAACCCTGAAGGAGACCCGGGCCCGCCCCGCACTGCAGATTGAGCCTGACCCTCGCGATGGATTCGAGCGACCTGCCCCGGTGGGTGAACTGGAGGAAGTCTCCCTGACGCCGACGAGGAGCGTCCGGATCGGCGCAGAATTGGACAACCCCAGTAAGCGAAACTTAATGCGTTATTGCAAGAATATTCTGACGTGTTTGCATGGACACCTGCAGACATGCCAGGTATCGATCAATCAATCATCACTCATCGCCTTGCAGTCAACCCGACCGCCCGCCCCGTCATTCAAAAGCGGCGCTCTATGGGGGGGCAGAACGAAGGAGAGGCCGTCCGCGAGGAGGTAGCGAGGCTTTTGGCGGCCAACTTCATGAGGAGGTCCGCTTCCAACGTGGGTCGCAAACGCCGTCCTGGTGCGCAAGCCAAACGGACGATGGCGGATGTGCGTGGACTACACAGATCTCAACAAAGCATGCCCCAAAGACGCCTACCCGTTGCCCCGCATAGACCAGCTGGTTGACGCCACAGCCAGCCACGAACTGCTCAGCTTCATGGATGCCTATTCCGGGTACAACCAGATAGCGATGCATCCGGGAGACAGGCAAAAAACGGCGTTTTACGCAGCAGACGGGGTCTACTGTTACCGCGTGATGCCGTTCGGCCTTAAAAACGCGGGAGCAACATACCAGCGGTTAATCAACCGCCTATTCGCAGCTCAGCTGGGGAATACCATGGAGGCGTATGTCGATGACATGATCGTCAAATCCAACGGGCGACGGCGCACCAAGGAGACCTTCGGGCAGCGCTTGAATTGATGAGGCGTATAACCTCCGGCTAAACCCTGAAAAGTGCGCCTTCGGGGTGAAGTCGGGAAAATTTTGGGATTCATGCTCACTCACAGGGGCATTGAGGTGAACCCCGAAAAAATCAGAGCCATAGAAGACATGAAATCCCCCTCGACGATCAAAGAGGTTCAGCGCCTCACGGGCCGGCTCGCGGCACTCTCCCGTTTCCTCTCCAAGGCGGGAGACAAATGTTTCCCTTCTTCACGGGGATCAAGGCAGGAAAAGCCTTCGCCTGGACAACAGAGTGCGAGGAAGCGTTCTCTCGACTCAAGGCCTACCTCAGCTCTCCCCCGTGCCTGGCGACCCCGACGCTGGGGGGGAAACGCTCAGGCTTTACCTAGGAGTAAGCGACGTTGCGATCAGTTCCGCCCTGGTCGTTGAACGGGAAGGAGTGCAGCGCCCGGTGTATTACGTAAGCAAAGTCATGATTCCGGCGGAGCGCCGCTACTTACCCATGGAAAGGTTCACCTTGGCCGTCATCCTAGCAGCACGAAAACTAAGGCCCTACTTCCAGGCGCATCCCATTGCTGTCCGCACCAACCAGTCCCTAAAGCAAGTCCTTCGCAGGCCTGAGTTATCAGGAAGAATGGTACGGTGGGCCATCGAGCTCAGTGAGTTTGACATCGTTTTTGAGCCACGAGGAGCCATCAAGGCCCAGGCGCTGGCCGACTTCATCGCAGAGAACACCGGGCCAGATGACGCCACCGCACACCCGCCTGCTGACGTCTGGGAAGTGCTCGCTGACGGGTCATCTACCAGGGGTGTCGCAGGGGCAGGATGCGTCATAGTACCACCGGAGGGACCGCCGCTCTCACTACAGTCTCGTGCTGTCCTTCCCCGCAACCAACAACGAGGCGGAATATGAAGCCCTAATCACTGGGCTGCTAATAGCGCGAGGAGCCGGGGCACGGCGAGGTCCTCGCCAAATGCGACTCACAACTTGTGGTGGGCCAGATAAATGGAGAGTGTGAGGCAAAGGGGGACAACATGAAGCATTGCTTGGAAAGAGCGAAGGAGGTGGTCCGGCAGTTCGACGAGGTAAAAATCGTCCAGATCCCCAGAGAGCAGAACCACTGGGCAGATCTACTGAGCAAGGCAGCCACGGGGCAAGCTTACTCTCCCCTCAGCTTTATTGAGCGTCGTAGGATATCCGAGACATACACACCCCTCGCGGTGCTTTGCGCCCAGAACGAGGAAAACTGGATGACGCCTATTCGCAGATACCTGGAAAGAGATCACCTCCCCACCGACCCCTTAGAGGCTCGGCGTATCAGGTTGCGCGCCGCTAGATACACCATACTGGGCGAAACGCTCTATCGGCGCGGGGTATCCCAGCCCCTTTTGCGCTGCCTTGGTCCAGAGGAGGCAAATTATGTGTTGCGCGAAATCCACGAAGGAATTGCGGGAAGTCACCAGGGAGCCAAGGCGATTTCCCGCATAGCCCTCCGACAGGGTTATTACTGGCCGACGATGACGGACGACGCGCGAGCCTTGGTTCGAAGCTGCCCCGCATGCCAGGCATTCGAGCGTCACCCTACCGGGTCTCCCACTGAACTCACTGGTATGATGTCACCCTGGCCCTTCGCCAATGGGGGATCGACATATTAGGGCCCTTCCCGATGGCCTCTGCGCAGCGCCGATTCCTGTTCGTCGCGGTGGATTATTTCTCCAAATGGGTGGAAGCTGAGGCAGTCGCCACCATCACTGACAAGGCATCCCGCAGGTTCGTGATGAAGCATATAGTGTACCGATTCGGCATCCCCCACACCCTTATCTCAGACAACGGAACGTAGTTCAGAGGAAAAGCTTTCCAGGAGATGTGCCAGGAGCTCCGAATCAAACAACGCTTCACCTCGGTAGCGCACCCTCAAACAAATGGGCAGACCGAGGTCACTAACAGGACCCTCCTTCACGGCTTGCGTACAAGGCTGAGCGCACTAGGAGGGTCATGGGTCGACGAGCTGGACAGCGTGCTATGGGCCTATCGCGTGACACCCCGTACGGCCACCGACGCGACACCCTTTCCCCTCGTCTACGGGTCGGAGGCGGTTATTCCTGCCGAAGTGGCAGTAAACACACGTCGAGTGGCCGCATTTGAAGAACCGGACAACAATCGTCTTCGAGGGGAGGACTTGGACCTAGCAGAAGAAAAGCGCATGCGGGCTCTCACCAATATGCACAAAGCAAAGCAAGCGGCGGCACGCTACTTCAACCGGAGGGTCCGGGCGCGACAATTCAGTGTGGGGGATCTGGTCCTCCGCCAGAACAAGTTCTCCCAACACCAGACAGGCAAGCTCGCACCCAAATGGGAAGGCCCATACCGCATCAACGGGATCCCTTATCCGGGCGCATACATCTTGCAGGATATGGAGGGACGCACCCTGCCGCACACTTTCAATGCAGAGGTACTCAAAAAGTTCTTTTACTAACACGCTGTATTCCACATGTACCTTTGCGCATACGTGGTTAAATATAGTCCTTATCCTGCAAAGGTCGTAAAAAAAAAAAAAAAAAGCGCACTAAAGACCTCAGCACGCCTGAGGCACAAAAGACCTTAGCACGCCTGAGGCACTAAAGACCTCAGATCGCCTGGGGCGCAAAGACCTCCAACTCTCGGGGGCACTAAAGACCTCAGCACGCCTGAGGCACTAAAGACCTCAGATCCCCTGGGGCGCAAAGACCTCCAACTCTCGGGGGCACTAAAGACCTCAGATCGCCTGGGGCGCAAAGACCTCAGCACGTCTGAGGCACAAAAGACCTCAGCACGCCTGAGGCACTAAAGACCTCAGATCCCCTGGGGCGCAAAGACCTCAGCACGCCTGAGGCACTAAAGACCTCAGATCTCCTGGGGCGCAAAGACCTCCAACTCTCGGGGGCGCTAAAGACCTCAGATCTCCTGGGGCGCAAAGACCTCCAACTCTCGGAGGCACTAAAGACCTCAGCACGCCTGAGGCACTAAAGACCTCAGATCGCCTGGGGCGCAAAGACCTCAAACTCTCGGGAGCACTAAAGACCTCAGATCTCCTGGGGCGCAAAGACCTCCAACTCTCGGGGGCACTAAAGACCTCAGATCTCCTGGGGCGCAAAGACCTCCAACTCTCGGAGGCACTAAAGGCCTCAGCACGCCTGAGGCCCTAAAGACCTCAGATCTCCTGGGGCGCAAAGACCTCCAGCATTCGGGGGCATAAATACCTCAGGCCTCCTGGGGCACGAAGGCTCCCGCCGTTCGAGCCACCAAGACCCAAGGCAACGAACACCGCTAAGGCACATAAGCGCGTAAGAACAAAAGAAAAGACCCGCTAAAATGTCAAGAGGAACTAACAGCGGCGCTGGCATAGAGATACCAGCCTATCACGTGTAGACCTACAATGGGCTACTCCAGTCATCCTCAACACAAAGTAGCGCGGAACATAAACCCTAAGATATGCCGCTAAAACAGAAGCCGCCAAAGCGCCGAAACACGCCAATACTAGAATATGATCGGTACACAGCGTGGTAGCAAGATACTACTTCAAAAACGCTGAAAACAAAGAGGGAACGGGTCGTGACTATCAAATAAAGGACGGAAGGAGCAAGCGTCACAATACTTGGAAGAAAAAACGACAATTTCATTAAAGGCAACTGCGTTACATAGCTTCTTTACACAGTGTTATTTACACAAGCTACCCCTAGGCCTATGGAGTTGCAGCGCCGCGGGCCTCGTCCAGGAGGCGGAGACAGTCCAGGCTGGGGATCTCTGACAGGGCGACACTCGGATATAGGCGTTGGAGGTCATCCTTGACAGAGCGGAGGGAGTCCACTATGGCTCTCCCCCCGCGCGCCGCCAACTCTTCTGTGAAGGCGTCGCTGGACTTGTACTCCTCCACAGCTTCTTGCTTGGCGCGCGCCACCTCCGTCGACTTCTCCTCCACGGCCGAAGAAAGCGCCAGGGCGGACTCCCGCAGTTGCGCCTGGAGCCTCCCCTCTTCAGCAGCCCTGTCGGACCGCTCCCGCTCCAGCTGCTCCTTGAGAACTTTTATTTCCTCTTGGAGCTCGGCCTTCCCCGCCTCCTCGGAGACGAGTCGCACCTTCAGCGCCTCAGCCTCCTCCCGGATCCCAGCAGCCTCCTGCTCCGCGGCATCCAACCGGGACTTCAAGTCCTGGATGCCAGCACGCATGTCCTGGCGCTGCTTCCTCCAGTTGCGCCTCTTATTCGTCAGGCGCTGGACTTGGGCCTGCAGTTCAGGAACGAGGGCACGCTCCTGGCTCCAGGTCTCCATCAGCAGTCCGGGAATCATCGCACCCTGCCAAGATCGACAGTCAGCAACCCATCTGAGATTTGGGATCACAGACAAGAATACGTACCATCAGCGAATAGTAGCGCGCGTGAGAAAAGAGATCCTCCCTTGTTTCCAGCTCAGGCAACTCTCCCGCGAGGCGTTGAAGGGCCCTGGTGAAGCGCAGCTGCGTCTCCACATCCCCCAATAGCCCTCGGATGGGAGAGCCGGCTGTTGGAAGAGATGCCTGCGCAAAGAACGGTCAGCAACGTGCCACGTTATTGTATAGCGAGCTCGGCGCCACGCGTCGCTTACCTCAGTGTGCTCCACACCCTGGTCCGCCCCGGGAAGAGCCCCTCGCTCCGACCCCTCGCCCTCCTGCGCCTGAGCTGGGCTTGGGGGAGGCGCCGATGATGTTTGCCCTGGAGAGCGCCTCGAGGGGGAGCCAAGTCCCGCGAAGGGCGACACCACTAGCCCTGGAGCCTCCGAGACAGGAGCCAGAGGTGAGCTAGGGCTGACCCCCCCTTCGGCAGCCACGAGGGTAGGGGGGCTGGCTAAGCTGGAAGAGGTGAACCGGATTCTGCGCCGCTTCCGCGCCAGCGCCCCGCTCTCACTAGACTCCCGCTCAGAGGGAGTCCCCCCTGCCTGAGCGACGGCGCTGGCACCTCCGGCTGCGGGAGAAGAGATCACGATCACATCTTCCTCCTCCTCGCGCTTCCTCTTCCTAGCCTCCCTGAGGGCTTTCTCCTGCACCAAGAGTTTGTCAATGATCTTGGCCCATTCACCCCTCTCTGAAACAGCAAAGAAAAGACAAGTCAGTGAATTACCAAGGCATCTCGGGATAGCCCGCACGTGTCCGCGTCCACGCTCTACCTCCAAGGAGCTTCGGATACGAGACCGTACCGCAGCAGATTCTCGTCAGTAATGACGCTCTTTGCGTCAATCTTCACGCCCCTAAATTTCTCCGCATTGGCGCGCTCCTCCCTCTTCATTGACCCCCACGGGTCCCCATCATGGAACTCCTCGCGGGGTCCTGGCGCCACTTCCAACCCTCAGCGTCCTTCATGAAGAAAAACGAGTCCTTCCACCCAGAGTTGGTGGACCCGTAATTCGTCACGAGCGCCCCGTATATTTTCTTACGACGCGGTTGGAAGTGAAAATAGCCGCTCTCTGACCTTTGGATCAATAAGTAGAAAAACCTAAAAAGGAGTCGGCTGTAGGCTATCCTATGCTCCCTACAGTGGAGATAGAAGGCTGTCCACACGCGCCACGAGGTTGGGGAGAGTTGTCCGGGGGCTAAACGGTAGTATCTTAGCAGGGCCGTAACCGGCTCGGCCAAGGGCCAACGGAGGTCGGCTCGGATTTGCTCGGGGAAGATGGCAAACTCCCCCGGGCACGGCTCCGAGGGCTCCTCACCCTCGCGGGGAAGCCGAGGGGAGAAGTCGGCGCCTATTCTCCCCAACCTAAGGGTGGTCAGAAATCGGGACGGGGTAAGTTTGTTGGTGAAGATCTCGTCACCTGGGTTTCCGGTGGAGGATGTCGGAGCACTTGAAGACGCCATTGCGATCGGAGAGGACAGGGGAAACGGAAGGCCGGTACGGAGAAGAGGGGTCTTCGGGCTGAGCAGTATGGGGAGAGAACAGAGGTCAGGCTTTTATCGGACAGAGGGCAGTTAATGCCTGTGGAAGCCCGAGGGGCGGCACGTCATTCACGCCGCCCCGGGTGTGACGGTTCACTTACCCCTCACCAGGCACGTGTCACCCCCGGGCTAGGCATAATTTCCAAATTTCAAAAGTCAGTTTCCCGCGCGTTCCGACACGTAAAACTCGGGGGCAAGTGTAGGGGCCGGGCCCAAGGCCCTTCCCTCAGAGAAGCCTTGCTCAGATGAAGGCCCAGGAAGTAGGCCCAAACCACTGGACCGGCGCTTAGGCGTGGCTGTGCGCCAGTCCGGGTGGCGCCCGTACCGCCAGTGCCGCTTCCGTACGACTGACGCCGCCTGACTCGTCTCAGTCTGACATCCTCCGTACAGCAGATATCGCTTCCCCTACAAGGCACACGACGTGTATTTAATGCGTATTAAATGCTTGTATCCCCTCCATCCCTATATAAATGGGACCTGTACACCCGGAATAAAGGATATAAGACAACATTCATAACTCTTGCTCTCATTCATTCCTCCCACTATTTTCCGAAACAACATTACTCTCTCGTAAATCTGCTGATCCTTTCGGATTCGGCGCCGCCCTTTCTTCTTTCCTTGGCCAGCACCCAGCAATTTGTAGTTTTGAACTTTAGACTCCAATTAGGAAGATTGAGCTACCAGTCAGCCTTAAACGTGGGCCAATCTATGAAGTAACAAGTCACCCACTCATGGATCGCTCAAGTCAAGAACAAAGTGGGCTTGATTCAGCCCAAAAAAAGTCAAAACAAAATGGAACCCGAGTCTGATTAATCGCGTGGGCTTGATGTGGCGTCCCAGAAAAAAAGAGAGTTTTGTGCATGACGGTATCATCACTTGATAATATTTACAAGATAAAGTTAACTAATGAAACAAAATGGGCTTGATTCAGCAACCTGGGTTTGAGTCCTAACTATAAACTCTTTCATCATTATTTCAAAATTGTACGTAAAATCCTAAAAATATTTTAAAACCCCTAAATCGTACTATAAAATTCAAAGGGAACATAAAAAATTGGAAAAAAAAGAATGTGGGCGGTTTGGGCCTGGTCCCGCTGGTCTATGAACCGGCCTAAACTGGATCGGCTAACAATGCTACACGTGCCCCAATCCGTGAAGGGTCTGGATATCCAAATATCTAGCCCGGCCCGGCCCATTACCACAGTTCGTACTTTCTCTGAAGAAAATAAGAAATTCATCTATCACCCACTGTCTTGATAGAGTCGCTCTGAAGCAAACAAGTCAGACGTGTTGAATCTCAATCTGAGATCGAGTGGACTAGGGAGCGTTACCGGAATCCAATTTTAATTGACGTGGCAAGCGATGAGATGAGCTCCACCATTCCCTTCGCAACACGTTCCCACGGGACTAATATTCCCCGGCCCCCACCAGGAATTGAAAAACACAGCAAGGCCGTGGAGACTGACTAACGTCACGTGGACGTGGACGCGGACGCACCCCATGAGCCACCGCAAGTTTTCTACTCTGACCTTCGCAGAGATTTTTTTTTTTTATTTCGAGAATTAATTATTATTTTGGTCTCTCAAGAAATTCGCTGATCACTATTTTTGTCTTATTATAGAAATATTTATCGCTAAATTGATTTAAATATTTCTATCCCGTTAATTTAGAATCTATTATTATATATGAGAAGTTGATTAGTTATTCTCACTTTTAAACTCTCCAAAATACTCTTAATAGTTATGTTTTTAATCATTAAAAAAAGAAAAATAGAAATGAAGTGATAAAATCGCTCATATAACGTTCATCATCTAATATTCAAATTAATTAATAAGTTCAAAATAATCCAATTTGGAATCTCATGCGTGTCTTTATTATGAGAATGGTTTCAATGTGCACTTTCAAAAAGACAAATTCTTCCCAGTGTGGTAGGCTGGACTGCAACCAAACATTCCAAATGGGGTTAGGTATGTTGCATCAAGCTGGGGTATCTCACCTACCCTGGACATCACTTATTACTAACAAAAGTCAACAGTTGGAATAAGGCATTTAATTTTGAGAGAAAATATTAGACCTTTTAAATTATATTTATATTTGATCTGGATATTTTTTAAATTGATTTCAATCGTTAATCTTTTAAATATTATCAGTGTTTGTTCTTCATATTATTTTTAATGTTAAGAAAGGTAACCTCATTTTTTTAATAATTAAAGATATTTTAATTAAAAATTATTTTTACAATTATAAAAAATAGAGAAACCCTCGATGTAAGAAAAGAGAGACTAGTGGGGACTCGAATGTAAACTACCTCTGAAAAGGTTATCAACAATACTGCTTATGACTTTACAAGAACCGTAATAGTTAGATTTTATCCTCTTTTTTCTTGAAATTTCCATTTATTTTTTGATTTACAACTAACAATATATGTTTAATATTAAAAAGCCTAATCGCCATTTTTTAATATTAAAAAAATATAAATGACTAAAGATGAATAACATTTGAAAGGTTAAGGACTGAAATCAATAAAAAAAAAGGGTTTAAGTCAAATATGAACATGCTTAGAAAGGTTGAGGACGAGAACCAAAACCAACCTATTCCCGAATTTCGACAACCTAGTAGACCTCGTGGACCAAATATAAAAGAAAATAATATCCGGAAAAAAATCTTAAATATTTCTACCTCATAATAATATAGTGAAAAAATAATAAAATTACTTTAATTAATATTAATTACAATAATTATTTAGATGATTAATATTAATTTACTTGTTTGTCATATTTGAATTGATATTTTCAAATGTCATGCAATAAGATAGGATCACCTACGAATTTCTCGTATTCGAGATAAAAAGCTGGCGACAGAGAAAATTATATGTATGTATGTGTGTGTGTGACAAGTTCGGAGAAAATGAATATAAGGAATGCCATTGAAAATGATAAACTCGGGGAGCATCGTACAGATTCTCTTACAACGTTAGATTCGTCCCCCGGGGACTCCTACCATTTTCTTATACTGTACTGTTTATGTGATGGGATAGAACCAAGGAAGAGCATCTTTTGAAGAATTATAATGCAACTGATAACACTCGTTCTAAGTTTTATTCTCATTCTTGGGATTTTCAATGATTCTAATTTATAGCGATGTGATCATAAAAAATTAATTAAATTAATAATAATAATAATAATATAATTATGATAATTATTCGGATAATTAATACTGATTTATTTATTTATCATTTTCTGATGGATTATTTGTTCAAAAAACCATGAACTACCTGAGAATTTCCTCATCTACTATGAACTATTTTTTTCCTAAAAATCATGAATTATTCAAGAATTCTCTAATTTATCACGAAATTTTTTTCAAAAAATTATGAACTATTCAAGAATTTTTTAATCTACCACGTCGTTAATTTTATTTGTTAATTGCTGATACGTACCGTTAATTTTATTGATTGTGTAAATGGAGTCTGATATTGCATCCATCTAGTCATAAAAATGACAAACTATTATCGAATTCTCTATTTTATCACGAGGATGGATGTGTAAACAGATGTGCAAACACATATTCCATATTTTTATGACCAGATCGATACCAAGTATGATGTCACATTAGATTTTATTCGCACAATCAACAAAATTAATAATATACGTTAGCAATTAACAATTAAAATTACCGGCATAGTAGATTAGAGAAAATGGAGCATAGTTTGTAGTACTTTGGGCAAAAAATAATTTGTGATAGATTAAGGAATTCTTAAATAATTTGTGATTTTTTAGAGAAAAAGTTTGTGGTGAATTGAAAAATTGTTAGGTGATTTGTAATTTTCTGATAAATAATTCTATTCGATTGCTATCTTCTCATGACATATTATGAGATAAGGTTATTTAAGAATTTGTCACCTGGCATCTCAATCATCCCTTCTAACCACGGTTCTCCCCCATATTATCCAACCAAACTATCCAATAGATATACTTTTCCTTATATATATATATTATAACTGATAACACCCATTCACATGAAGCCACGTGTCAGCTCAGTTCCCCTAACTTGGTAGATATTTGGTGCATGAAGAGTTTATTATAAAAGATTTAATCATGTGGTAAGTCCAAATTTAAATTTTTGACATCAAAAAGTCGGAGCACGTGTCATCAAGTTACTGGATGTTACTCAACATGGAATATCTTCAACTTAAGTCTGCAGACCTCGTTCGTGCCCCCATTTTCCTCCTTCCCTAAACTATGACCCTGATCAAGAGGCAAAACTACGACAATGCCATTACCATTTCTTTGCTCTAAGCAGTCAGTGTTTTATTCCCCTTCGGATTGTTCCATCTGAAGCGAAGTCGCTTAAGCATGGGAAAAATCTTAAAGCAAACTTATTTTGCAGCGATATGAGCTAATGAAATTTTTATAATTTTTTTAGGGAAGTACGAACTGAAATTTGAAGACGACCACATACCTATGAAAAATTAAGAAATATCATGGTAACAATTGACATCCGACATTTTTTTATTTACTGTAATTTAATTGGTGCACTAGCTGAAAAATCCCTGCCGACGGGATGTGTTAAATGTTAATTTGGATCAATACAGTTGTGCTGTTTGGCTCATGCGGACAGGGATGATGCTGCTGTTTGGACTGAGGTCAATAAACTATGATAAATATTATATTGATAATAAAATTAAATGAAATAGTTGGGAGATTAAATAATATTTTTTTAAAAAAATATATTTTTAGTTCTCAATCTTAAGCATTTTTACACCTTTTATTACAAACCTTTTATTTTTTAATCATTCTTAATCTCAATTTTTCAGTTGTTGCCACTTCGTTTCCGCTATTATGCTTTTCATTAAAAAAACAATATTTCAATAAGAATCTTTTTGAAAATTGAAAATCACATTTTTTTTTTTTAGTTGTTACTGCTTTGTTCCCACTATTATATTTTTCGTTCAAAAATAATATTTCAATAAGAAAATTTTCTGAAAATTGAAAAACAATAAGGAAAAAGTAACTAGCAAGGACGCAGGACAAATTCCCAGTTGAAAATGTATTTACGACAATCGTCGTTCCAAAATCATGACCCATTCCCTGATAGCCACCACCGTTAAAGGTCATAGATACCCGCATCCCATTTGTTTTTTTTTTTTTTTCTTTTTTAATTTTCGTTACATATTTATATTTAAAAATTTACATTGAAAATATTATAGTAAGATTAAAATGATAAAAATTCTAAAATTGAGAATAAATATGATAAAAATAAAGGTTTAATGTGATATTAACATATGCAAATGATTTTTTTTTTATAAAGACGTGCAAATGATGGAAGATTAAAAGTAACCACATTTACTTCTCAATGGACCATATATATACACACACACTAGTGTAAAACTTGTAATTCGCATTGAGAATATAAATTATTAAGAATATAAATATTTAATATTTATTAAAATAAAATGATGGTGAAGATATTATACAACAATGTGAAAAGTAGATATATTTCTAGCATAGATCGTATAGTATGGGAAGGTAAATTACTTTTCAGGTTTCTGCAGAAAGTAAAAAGTTTCATTTGATTTCCACGTGCAGAAAATAAAAACGAAATGGAAAATAAAGGAAAAAAATGACAGATGAAAAAATAATGAACAATAGAGTGGAGAGTTGTGTGGGTCCAACCGCACATAAAAACTTTAAAAATAAAAAGGAAAATTTGATAGGAAGTAAAAGATAAGAACGACGGCCTAGAGAATTGTGTGAGCCACACAACAGAGAAAAATTCAAAAAAAAAAAATTTCAGGAAGCTATCACGTGGTAGCTTAATAAGCTTATAACACTCTTTTACATTATTAAGAACTTTGTATTGTATAACTTTCATTTCTTTTATCATCTTTTCAAAATTTATCTTAACGCAAATCAATTATTCGGGAGTGACCTAGTAGCAAAGAGAATGTGAAGTATTATTCCCGTTCAAAGTTCAAATCTTCTTCGGGTCAATATGTATCTCTAAGTTTACTCAATCGTGTGCGCTTGTAGATATATGTATCGTGAAAATTAGTCAAGTGAAATTTAGATATCTACCATATTTTTTATATATATATAGACACACACACTTTTAAGGAGCAAATCACATCAACCGGCATGTGCTTCGAATTTTTTTAATGAAAAAATTGATAAATAATGTCGACAATGGGATCGAATTGTCAGACGAGGGAGACATGAAATCCCAGAACCCATTAATAAATCTGGTGCTGATCTGTCATTCTGCCCTTGAGCTTCACGGAATCAGACCCCAATAAGCATCTCTTCTCTCAGCGGATACAATGATCAGAAAAATTACCTTCAGTCTCCACCGATTCAAGGAGAAACTCTTTTTTTCCTGTTATTGGCTCTCCTAAGTTAATAGAATTAATCACATCAATAGATTAATGAGAGACAAATTAAACATTAATTTATTAATTTAAATTTTAAATAAAAATTCATAAAAAAAACCTTTAAAAATTTTAAAAGAAGTGTGTTGTAATCTATGATGCTCGACCGTCGTTTCCCTTTCTCACTAATTGACATAAAACATTTTAGTATTTTTTAGAATTTATTTCAGTTTTACAATTTTTTTTATTTTTAGAAAAATTTAAATTAATATCTAATTTTTCTCTCATGAAACTGGTTACATTCCTATTGTTTATTGGTTTTCGATACTATCATGCAGTACTGGTGTGGTATACTTGTGACATACAAGACTTCGATTCAAGACATAACAACGTACAATTTTCCTATCATTTTCTTTATGGAGAATTGTATATTTCTCAATCCCAAATCACTGGTAAGGTGATCAGAATGAATAGAGGTGCTAGTACATCTCTTTCCTTTAAGTAAAATCTTGATTCGAATCTTGTGAATTGAAAGAATTTATTTTATGAGAGCTTTACCCCTTGGTGGATTCACCTGACTTACATTGAATTAGTTAATATTTATTGCACATCTAAATATCAATGACACTAATAAAAAAATTACAGGTTAGGTGAGAACGTTAATTTAATAGCTTATTAATAAAGATATTCTATGATCTAAAGCATTCCATTGAAAGTTCCGTGGAAATTTTTTTTTCGATAATCAAACATGGCTCTTACGCCCATGTATTGAAATGGAAGATTATATCGTATATAAACGGGGATAGGAAACCCCTACAATATCCGCAAAGATCAAAGGCCCCAATACAGGAGAATAGTCAGTTATATGACATAAACCCAGTGGTTTAGACGTGGCCTGATTTGTGAGCCAATCCGCACAACTGTTGCCTCCTCAAAGGATATGTCAAACTGAGACTAACCAATCCCGATTACGTAGCATATGACTATCATGGATAAGTCCTCGGTACCCGCCCATATCATAGCCTTCCTCTGTTACTGTTTTAAAAATGACCTCCGAATCAACCTCAGGAATAACCTTTCGACATCCTAACTCCCAGGTTAAGTCAAGTCTTGATTTCACCGCCCATAATTCCGCTGCAACTGACGTAGCGATGCAGGAAACACCGACCCCCCCCCGGCCCCGCCATCTCCCTACATCATCCCGGACGAGTCCCACTACTCCGGCGATTCCCGCGTTCCCCAGCATAATCTAATTTTGCCTTTTAATAATGAAATTCCATATTAAGGCACATGCTTCACATTTCTCCCTTTTTTGGGGGCTACGACGGTTAGGTATGGAGGATCCTGGAGTTAGGTTTTTTTTTTTTTTTTTTCCGCTGTGCACCACTTATATAAAGAAATTTAACAAGTCATATTTAATTCTAATTTAAATGGGTTCGATTTATTAAAAGATAAAAAAATCCTGCAAATATAAATTTTCTTCACTTATAAGAATCAAAATTAAGATTTTATTTAAGAGGCTAAAAGGGTAGATATAGTCCATGTTCGAGTCGGGATGATCCACTAAGGAGTAAAATTTTTTAAGTATAGATTTCCTCTATTTACAACGACTTGAACCCGAAATTATTGTTTAAGTAAAATAAGCGTCTCGTTATTTGAATCAATTAATTTTGGTAGTTAAGGTGGATTTTTCTTATTGGAAAAGTGAGGATTTCTTTCCCAGTCAATCGCTTTTCAAACATGTATTTCACGTGCTGTGTTTTTTCCCTCGTTCACGTTTCAGGTTGATGCGTGTCACAGTCAAACATACTTTATTTCAGCGAGCATGTTTGTAAGGAAAAAAAAAAAACAATCTATGGTGGTCCTGAGTTACAATGACAAAATGGAAAATAATTAATTGAACTGTCCTAATAAATAATAATTAAGATAAATATTTATATAATTATTAATTGTAAATTTATTTATCACTATCTAATTAATATTTTATTATATCACATTATGAAAAAGGACTATTTAATAATTTCTCCTTTGTAACATATTATATACCGTACGGAACCACTTTCTAGAAGATGAAAAGATATTTAGGTCACGGGAAAAGAAAAGGGTAAAAAAAAAAAATTAATTATATTTTTTCGATCTATATTAAATTTATAATACTCATCTCAACTAATTTACTTTAATAAATAGATTATATTTCTGCATCGTATTATAAGTGTAGACACTCGATTTTTACCCGAACTAACCATCTTACTATCCGTATATGTGTGTATATATATATATAAAAGCTATTTTTATTATTAATTCTTTTTCCTTTCTTTTTCATTAGATTTAAAAAAAAAAAAAAAAAAAAAACGTAAAAGGCACTGTTCACTGTCCCTAACAGACAGCCACAGCCTCCATTGCAGGCGTGGAGAAGCTTTTCCACGATCAGAGCAACGCCGGACCGGTGGTCCCAGCCTTCCCGGACCGATCCCCCGTCCCATCTCGCCCACATCCTTCCCGAGCTCCCCTCCGACCATCGGTCCTTCCTCTCTCTCCCCCCGATCTCTCCTCGATCCACCTGGAGTCTCGGCTTCCATGGTCCCGATCGGCTTAGCCACCTCCCGCCGCACGTGCCGCCTAGCTGTTATGGCTGCCATGCTGCGTGTTTTCCGCCGGTGCCGATGTTGCTTCACGGCACCGCTTCCGTCTCCTGCCTGTGTCTGTCTTCTGTTGTCCATCCTCTTCTGTTTCTTTTATTATTTTATTTTGTTCAACCTTTCTGCATGAAGTACATGCACAATCTTTGGAGTATCATTCAAGCAAAAGGCAAGTCATGCCCTGTCTTCCGTGTCTTCTGTTTGTCCTTCGTCTGTCTTCTTCTGTTTCTTCGTTTATTTTATTTATTTTCTTTTTATCTTTCTAACCACTCAACTTTTGTTTCTTTGCAATAAATCCAACTGAGTTCTTCTCTATAAATAGAGCCATCCACTTACTTAAAAGAGGATCGACACTCTCTTGAATTAGTCTCATGTGTTGAGCAAAGAATTCAAGAACACACATTCCATTTCAAGTTAACTATTTTTTTTTCTTCTTTTCTTTTTCGAATCCGTCGTAGGTCCGAATCGGAGCCGGAGCCCTTCATCAAGTTCGCACTCATCACCGATTCAAGCCGGAGCCCATCGTCAAGTTCGTGCTCGTCATCGATTCAAGCCAGAGCCCGTGTTCAAGCTCTCCATTGATCCGATCCCGAGCCGGCGCCGAGTTCGAGTCCATCGCCAATACGAGTCCGAGCCCGTGACCAACTTCGAAACCGTCGCCGATCCGAATCCCTCACCGAGCTTCCGCACTACTCTCGTTATCACTATCATCTTGGTCGTAGGTATAAATTTCTCATTCGGGATCTAGAAAATATTTTCGGAAGTTGAAGTTTTTATTATTTTTAAGTTTTATTTTTCGAAAAAGATGAAAAAAATGAAAAAATGAGAAAAAGGAGTTTGAAAAAAAACATTTTTCATGTAGAGAAATTCGAACTATCTTTGAAAAATGTTCGAAAATCTTGTTAATCGATTTCTAAGAGTATGCATATATAGTGTAATTTGTCTTTTAAGAAAATGTAAAAATTACAAAAAAAGAGTAAAAATTCGAATAAATCAAAAAACAAAAAAAGAAGCAACTTTTTGATTCGTAAGATGGGGAACGACTAGAAGTCGAATTGTGAAAAAATCGCAATGATGAAATGGGTTGCAAAAAAGTCGATTTGTGAACTTTTTTCATTGTCTCAGATCAGTCCAGCCCCATTTTTCGAAATTACAGACCAGCCCCCTGAGGATTATGTCTGGTTCAGAGTGCTCCTGAGTTTTGTAGGGTCTAGGGAATGGTCCTTGAACTTTTCAGAGATTTACAGATCAGCCCAGAAGACTTTTACCACATTTTTCAGTTCAGTCCTGGACTTTCTGCGAATTTACGGATCAGTCCCTGCATTTTAAATCAGTCCAGAAAATTTTTACAAGGCCCAGAACTTCCTGAAACATTTCAAAACAGTCCCTGAAGCATTTTCAAGTCCGCCAAAACTGGACCAAAATTTTCTGAAATTTTTACTCAGGGTCCCTGAGCGGTTTAACTCGACTTCTACGTTGTTCCCTAATTTTTATCAACTTAGCAATTTTAAGTTTTTTTTTTAGGATTATTCCGAGGTGAAATGATCTAATAGCAGTTGATTTGTTTGATGGAATTGATTGGTATGACCGATGCATATTATTTGTATGTGGGATGAGAGAGATACATGCATTCGAGTGCACCAATGTAAGATAGTGAGAGAGAGAGAGAGAGAGAGAGAGAGAGATGATGGTGAATGTATGTAATCTCAATAGTGGAACCCTTTATTTTCTGCACTTAGATTAGGACGATAGTGGCATGTTAGGAATGCAGCGCGGATCGTCGATTCACATTTTGGACCGTCGATTCACATTTTGGACCATCGATTCGAACTTCGATCAGGGTAACAATTGGACAAAGTAAAATGTGCAAGTAAGCAAATGACCTAGACTTAGGGACGGGTACCAATTTTGGGCGTGTCTCGGCTCGCGAGCTTCGAGATACGTAACAGGATCCCCGAACTCGAATCTCGGTTTCAAGACCGATAAATACTTAGGTGGTTAGTATCATGATCACTTAGGAGAATAATAGGTTTCTAATCGACCTTAGGACTAGTTCCTTAAATGATTAGTGGCGACTCCAATCCAACCTCGATTAAAGTCCCAAGCAAGGCCTCGTGCGTGCCTAAATCGAATCTCTTCTCAAGTCGGAATTTTCGACGTTCAGACAGCTGGCGACTCCACTGGGGACATTTTGAGGATCCGCGCCCATAATTCCCGGTTGTTTGCTTGTTTGCGCAATTTATTTTAGCACTACATACCCTGAATAATCGATCGAACCCGGATCGTAGGAACTTCCCTAGGAGGGGGCTAGTAGGAGTACGCCTGTCGTGGGAACTCCCATCAGAAACGGCTCTGAAACACCTCCGCTCGATCTGAAAGCCTAAAGTACCCTTGAAAAGGGGAATGGAGGACACTGCGGATCGGGGGCTTTTAGAACCTACCCTTAGCACCAAACCATCATGCATTAAATGTTTGATTGCTTTGAGTGTGAATTGGTTGTTTTCTTCAAAGGGTAGAAACAATTGTATAGGTGGGATGTTTGAGTTGTACATTATCAGTTTCTCTTTTGTATAGAAAATAATGTATAGGCTGATTTCCTTTTCTTTGGGGTAGAAAATAATGTATAGGTGGGATATTCAAATTATGGATTGAGTGAGTGGGTACTTTCGATTTTTGCATTCACATCATGTTTTTGAAAATTAAAATGGCCGACACCACGTTGATTCATAAAACTAAATGGACTATCGATGCCTTCGTAGATGGCGATCTCAGTTAACTACCGTCTTCCTAAGACCGAGGTGACCAAATGGTGGGAGGACCTCACGCAATTGGAGCAAGAATATGTCAAAGGAATAACAGGAGATGCCTACTCACTAATGGAAGTTGAGGTCGACTGGCGCATACTCGCAGCACTCATTGAATTTTGGGATCCCACGAAAATTGTCTTCAACATAGCGGGGCACGAGTTAGTGCCGACCCTAGAGGAATATTGGAAACTCCTATCCACCCCTACATGGGAGGGTGAATTGGTCGTCCCACGCTTGGATAGTTCCCCGGAAAAGAATCTCGATCGCTTGATAGATGTGAAAAGGAAACACGTGAAGGGAATTTTCAGCAAGAACAATGGGGCCTTTTTGACTTTAAATGATTTGAGCGAACTATTTTCCCATCATAGGGGACAAGCAAATAAAAGGCTATTTCGACAGCCATATGCGAATGCTTTCATACTCGCACTTTTTGGAACTTTCGTTTTTCCTAAAACCAAGCACTCTTTTGATGCGGCACTTGCTGGTATTATTATTCAGGTGATCCAGGGTCGAAATTACGTGCCCACATTGCTAGCAGAAACCTTGAGGTCAGTTGACCATGCAAAAAGCAATGGAGGGGGGGTTTTATCCTGTCCAGGTTTACTCCAGATTTGGTTTTTGAGTCACATTCGTGAAGTAGGTTCAAGCTTTCCACGTCATTTTTTGAGGGAAAATCGGATCACCGAGATTTGGGATAAACTGAAGATCTTATCACAAAAATCTCTTTTCCCAGCAAAAACTGTGCAAGAATGGAAAACCTTCCTTTCAAAGGCACAGGCCAATGACTTCTTATGGAAGGCTCGTTGGTTCTGTGTAACAAAAGCCTTTTTAAAATGTCCAAGTTTTGAGGGGATTCCTCTCTTGGGGTATTCTGGAAGCATAGTTTATTTCCCTTCACGGGTTTACCTACAGTACGGGGGACTACAAGCTGTTCCGCAGGTAGAGGATGGTCATGACTTCTGTCTCCAATTTCGGGAACCATTTACAGAGTCAATCAAGGGCAAGATCAAGGAGATCAAGAGGCTTTGGGAAACGCTCAGGAACTTTCCTATCCCACTGGAAGAATCCAAGTTTGACGAATTTGCTATAGACCCTGAACTCATGTGGCTCAGAGATGCCTCTCGACACCAAGGCGAAAGCAGCCAAGCACCGAAGGAGTTTCAGAAGTCAGGAGCCGAGCATGAGACTTAGAAGAAGAAGGCGCACACCCAGTGAAGCAAGGGGTCGTCAGAAGCTAAACGAAGGGATCTTAGGATGATATTTGGGCATGAGAGCCTTTGTTGTTTTGCAAACTTTCCTTACATTGTAATTTTCATTTAAAAAAAAAAAAGTAACATAGGCTCCGTGTTTGTGAATCAAAGTGGTGTTTGGCCAAGAAAATGATTTCTCATGCATCGATAATTTTGTTTCACCACACTAATCCTTTCCTTTTTCTTCTTTTTTCCTTCTCTTTTCTTTTTCTTTTTTTCTTTTCTTTCGTAGGTACCATCTGGCGAGACATAGCCCTATACGAACCCGATCGCGAGCAAGGATGGAGGATCAGCAGAGTCAAGGACAGATCCCGTCGAACTCAACTGGCAACTCTGAACAAAGGATCACTCAGCTTGAACAGGCCATGACAAACATGTCAGCCCAAATAACTCAATTAATGGCGTTTCTTCAAACCCAGGCCACCGGAGTTGTGAGTTCGGCGCCTTCTCATGTTCAAATCCATGAACCAGCACTTGCTCCCACTGTCGAGCCAGTTCAAGCCCCACCACCTGTGCAAGATATTCCCGATCCGACTCCACCAATAGTAGAGCCGGCCCATGCCCCTAGCGCTGAAGGAGCATCTCCGACACCAGATGTAATCCACTTTCCCCTCACGAGGACACTGAGCAGGAACGTCGGTTGAAGAAAATGGAGGAGAAAATGAAGGCCATTCAAGGCCTTGACCAGTATGGGAACATTGGCTGTGATGATTTGTGCCTATTTCCTGATATGCGCATCCCAGATAAGTTCAAAATGCCGGAGTTTGATAAGTATGATGGGACTGGCAACCCAAAGACTCACCTGCGCTTGTACTGTTTAAAGATGGCCCCTTACAAAAGTTTCGAGAAGTTCATGATTCAAACATTTCAGGAAAGCTTGAAGGGGGTGGCCCTAACTTGGTTCGCTGACCTTAAGGCAGAAGAAGTTCCCACATGGGATGACTTGGCCAACTTGTTCTTGAGGCAATACAAGTTCAACATCGATGTCGCCCCGACACGTCTTGATCTCCAACGCATGGAGATGGAAGCGGGACAATCTTTTCTCAAGTATGCCCAAGAGTGGAGGGCAAAGGCAGCTCAGGTTCGACCTCCTCTAGCAGAAGCGGAAGCCGTCTCCTTGTTCGTCAGCACCTTGAAAGGCGTTTACTACACCCACTTATTGGGACATACCACATCGACATTCGCGGATATAATCGTGGCTGGAGGGAGAGTAGAGGACGGAATCAAGTCGGGCAAGATCGAGGATCCGTCCAAAAAGAATTATGTGGATGGCCAAAGGAGAATCGCCCCCAACAGAAAAAAAGACACAACCGTGAGCACGGTGTACCCTGCCCAGGCACGTTATCAGCCTCCACAATATACTATGCAGTTCTCGGCCCCACCAACTCAAGTACCTCCAAAGGCCTCACTACCAGCACAACAGGGTGCACCGCCTCAAAGAGCCGTGCGTGACACGCAAGTCCCGTCAGACTTTCCAAGGAAGGGTCGTCGCCAATTCACACCCTTGCCTGTCCCTTTGTCACAGGTATACAGGACATTGCTGGAGAAAGGAAAGATTGTCCCTGAACCTGGAAGACCTGACTACAAGCAGCCCAACCCAGATCCGAGTGTGAATTGTGAATTTCATATGGGAATTTCGGGGCATTCCACAGACAACTGCACTTCTCTTAGGCATAGGGTGCAAGATCTTATAGATGCAGGCCACCTGGCATTTAGTGCTACCAGGACTCCCAACGTCAAAGCTAACCCTTTGCCTAACCACGCAGCTGGACCTTCGATTAATATGATAAGCTCGTGTGATCTGGGTGGTGAGGAAGAGGCTGCTAGCACCATACTCCCTATTGTGATTGAATATGATCCTGTGGAGATAGCCTATGCGGCTCCGAGGAACTCTTCAGTAGTGGATCCCATTATAATTCAACCACCGGCACCTTTCCCATATGAAGATAATAAGCGTGTCCCATGGATATATGAGGCAAGGGTGGTGGAGCCAGGAGAGCAAGGGAATGTGAACGGCATTACCCGATCTGGGCGATGCTATTCGCTCCCCGAAGCAGGCAACAAGGGAAAGGAAAAAGCTCAGGACGTCACAGGTAATGAAGATCACAGGAAGAAAATAACGGATGAAGAGGCAGCTGCTTTCATGAAGGTACTAAAGGCCAATGAGTATAAAATTGTGGAGCAGATGAGCAAAACTCCGGCCCATATCTCTCTCCTCGCACTCCTGCTAAAATCGGAGTCTCATCGAGAAACCTTATTGAAGGTGTTGACAGAGGCGCAGGTCCCGAGAGAAATGTCGACGAAACAAGTTGAAGAGGTTGTGGGATCGATTTTCTCCAACCAAATCTCTTTTGCTGAAGACGAGTTATCTGATGATGGATATGGACATGTCCGAGCCTTGCACATTGTTTGCAAGTGTCGAGGCTTTGTGGTGGGGCGCGTCATGATTGACAACGGTTCTGCATTGAATGTGTGTCCCCTCTCAACTCTCAAGCAGATGAATGTAGACTTTGACCTGATCCGACCGAGTAAGACAGCCGTGAGAGCTTTTGACGGCTCAAGAAGGGAGGTGAACGGGGAGATTGAGCTACCTGTTGAAATTGGCCCTTGTACCTTCAATATAAAGTTTCAAGTGATGGACATACCCAATGCATTCAGTATGTTGCTGGGAAGACCATGGATTCACTCTGCAGGTGCCGTCCCTTCAAGTCTGCACCAAAAGGTGAAGTTCATTACGGAGAACCGCCTCATCACTGTCAATGGAGAGGATGACTATGCGATCTACAAGGAGACGGCCGTTCCTTATATCAACATTGGAGAAGATGAAAATCTCCCATTCCATTCCTTCGAACTGGTGTCGGTAATCAAGGATTGGGGCGAGCCGGGACCCACCAAGGCTGACAAAATGATTGGGAGGGTGCTTTTGAGGAATAATTACCTCCCCGGTACTGGATTGGGAGTCAAGGGGCAGGGCATGCGTGAGCCTATAATACCCAAATCGCTCCAGAGTCGACATGGGCTCGGCTACCGCCCTTCCTGCAAGGAGACCACCGCAGCACGAAGGAATCGCACTCTCGGGAGACTCTCTCGTTTAAGTCTCACTGAGAACTCATCAATGGAGATTCCTCCCTTGAGGACATCATTTCCAGGCCCACCGTGCATTGAAGGAGGCACGCTTGAAGGTCCAGTCATTGTTTATCCTGGCCATCTTCACGCCCCGCCTAGCATTGGAGCCATTCTGGAGGCGAACTCTGTTGGCACTCTCATCCGCCCAGCTGTTGAGGACGAGAAGCTAGCCAACTGGACAGCGGTTCCACTCTTTCCGGCCTTAGTTGCCGATGAGTAAGCATATTCGAGCAGTAGGATGTTACCCGCGTGTGGCATACCCATGAGCCCACGACGGATGAGGGATTTGTCATGGTCCTAAGCTATCCAAATGAGATCCCTTTTTGTGAATTTTGTTCCTTAAGATTCCTCTTTCTTATATCTCACACATTACACTAAATTGGCTATCTTCCTCCTTGTCCAGGCAACACCTGAATCCAAAAGATAAGCGATGCGGCGGTTCGTACCCACTTGAGAAAAGTCTCGATCACTCTATCCCCATACTTTACGGGGAGGAGTTGAACGATGACGGCACCCCGAAGGAGATCACAGACAACCTGGAAAGGTTCGAGGAAAGCAAGCCGATGACTGATGAGGCCACGGACACAATCAATATTGGCACAGAGGAAGAACCGCGTAATCTCAAGATCGGAATGAGTCTTGACACCACACAATGAGCTCAGATGATCGATCTTTTGAAAGAATTCCAGGAAATCTTCGCTTGGTCCTACGCCGACATGCCAGGCCTGGATCCAGCAATTGTGCAACATCATCTGCCAACTGACACTCAAAAGTTTCCTCCAAAAAGGCAACATTTAAGAAGGCAGAACCCGAGCTGATCTTGAAGATAAAGGAAGAGGTTGTCAAACAGATCAATGCAGGTTTCCTAGAGGTGTGCAACTATTCAGAGTGGGTTGCTAACGTGGTCCCTGTTCCTAAGAAAGATGGAAAGGTCCGCGTTTGTGTTGACTATCGTGACCTCAACAAGGCTAGCCCGAAAGACAATTTCCCGCTTCCTCACATTGACGTGCTGGTTGATAATACCGCTGGTCATGAGATGTTCTCGTTCATGGATGGTTTCTCAGGCTACAATCAGATCAGGATGGCAGAAGAGGATAAGTCGAAGACGACATTCATAACAATGTGGGGAACATTTTGTTACAAAGTCATGCCTTTCGGACTCAAGAATGCAGGGGCTACCTATCAGCGGGCCATGGTCACTTTGTTTCATGACATGATGCACAAGCAGATTGAGGTTTATGTGGATGATATGATTGCAAAATCTCGACAAGGAGTAGACCACTTAACCAATTTGCGCATGTTGTTTGAGCGCCTACAGAAGTACAAGTTGAGGCTCAATCCCGCAAAGTGCGTCTTCGGTGCGACCTCTGGAAAATTACTGGGATTCATTGTCAGCAAGAAGGGTATCGAAGTAGACCCTGATAAGGTCAAAGCGATCACCAGTCTCCCTCCTCCTACCACTGTCAAGGAAGTGAGAAGCTTGCTAGGCCGTCTGAACTATATCGCTCGATTCATTGCGAACCTTACGGGCAAGTGCCAGCCACTTTTCAAGCTTTTGCGCAAAAATGCCCGGATCCAATGGGATGATGAATGTCGGCAAGCCTTCGACACAATCAAGACTTATTTGGCAAACCCCCCAATACTGGTTCCACCTACTCCAGGTCGGCCTTTGATCTTGTACTTGACGGTCCGCAAGGAATCGTTAGGAGCCATGCTGGGCCAATCAGATGATACAGGGCATAAGGAGCATGCGATCTACTATTTGAGTAAGAAATTCACTGAGGGAGAATCGAGGTATCCCGAGGTGGAAAGGCTTTGTTGCGCCTTAGTATGGGTGGTGCAACGCTCCGTCAATACACGTTGTACTACACTGTACATCTCTTGTCCAAGATGGACCCTTTACGCTACTTGTTGGAGAAACCGGCTTCTACGAAGAATTTAGCTAAGTGGCAAGTCCAACTCGCTGAATACGATATTCAGTTTGTACAGCGCATGTCGGTGAAAGGACAAGCCCTAGCGAATCATCTCGCTGAATTCCCAATTGACGACGAAACTCCGATCAACTCCGAGTTGCCAGATGAGGGAATCCTACAAGTGGAAAGTGACTCAAGAGTTGAGCCTTGTTGGAGGATGTACTTCGATGGAGCCATGAACTCCGTGGGTTGCGGCATTGGTGCAGTCTTGATCTCTCTGAAAGGACGACATTACCCGATTGCAGCAAAAGTGGCTTTCCCTTGTACTAACAACGTTGCTGAGTATGAAGCTTGCATATTAGGGTTGAAAGCAGCGCTCGATTTCAAAGTCCAAGAGTTAGAGGTGTATGGGGACTCGATGCTTATCATTTTACAAACCTTGGGAGAGTGGAAGACTAGAGACCCAAAATTGATACCATATCATGAGCATCTAGAGGAAGTGGTGAAGCGGTTCGAAAGAATCACTTTTACCTATACCCCACGCACAAGGAATCAGTTCGCAGATGCACTGGCCACACTTGCCTCAATGGTCAGTATCTCGAGAGAAGACATGATCGAGCCCCTTGAGATAGAAATTAATAGGCATCCCGCCCAATGTAACATGACTGAGAGCGACAATGATGAACCATGGTATGTGGACATTAAGCGCTACCTCAGTACGGGTGAATATCCAGAGCATGCAGACCCAAAGGACAAGAGAGTCATTCGACGCTTGGCATGTAACTATTTCTTAAGCGGAGAAGTCTTGTACAAGAAATCCTTAGATGCGACTCTCTTGAGATGCGTAGATGCTACAGAGGCGGAACGCCTAATGAAGGAAGTGCATGAAGGGATATGTGGGCCTCACATGAGTGGGCACATGCTAGCGAAGAAGATTATGTGACTTGGGTATTTCTGGACAACCATGGAAACAGACTGCTCGAGGCATGTTCGACACTGTCACTTGTGCCAAGTTTATGCAAACCAGATTAATTCGCCGCCAAATGAATTGCACCCGATGTCGGCACCTTGGCCCTTCTCAATGTGGGGCATTGATGTGATTGGTCCGATCTCTCCAAGGGCTTCAAACGGACATATCTTCATCTTAGTGGCTATTGACTACTTCACGAAGTGGGTTGAAGCCGAATCCTATGCCTCAGTGACCGCCAAGGTGGTGGCTCGGTTTCTCCAGCGCAACTTGGTCTCTCGCTATGGTGTACCCGAGACTATTATCACTGATAATGCCAAAAATTTCAATAATAGGCTTGTCGATGAGCTGTGTGGGCGATTCAAGATTAAGCATCGCAATTCCTCTCCATATCGACCCCAAATGAACGGTGCAGTGGAAGCAGCCAACAAAAATTTGAAGAAGATCATTGAAAAGATGACTGTTACATACAAAGATTTGCATGAGGTTCTTCCTTGGGCTCTTCTAGCATATCGCACGTCGATCCGCACATCTATTGGGGCAACTCCATACTCCTTGGTCTACGGTACCGAAGCTGTTCTACCAGTTGAGGTAGAAATCCCTTCTCTAAGAGTTCTTGCTGAATCCAATCTAGAAGAAGCTGAATGGGCAAGACAACGATATGAATAGTTGAACCTTATTGATGAGAAAAGACTTACGACACTCTGCCATGGCCAGTGCTATCAGAAGCGCATGGCTCGTGCTTACAACAAAAAGGTTCGACATCGCGAGTTCCAACCTGGCGACTTGGTATTGCGTAAAGTATTGCGCATTACTCCCGACTCTCGAGGCAAATTCACGCCCAAGTACGAAGGCCCCTACGTTGTCAAAGAAGTCTTCTCCGGGGGCGCACTGAGTATTACTGACATGGACAGTCAAGATATCTCAAGCACTGTCAACGTGGATTTGCTGAAGAAGTATTTCCCCTGAGAAACAGGCCGATGCGCACTTTCTATCACTTTCCAAAAAATCTAGAGAGAAAAATAAATATGGTCCCGCTAGACTGAAAACCCGAAAGGGCGGTCTAGGCAAAAATTAGGGAGAGAGGTGCGACTGAAAACCCAAAGGAAGGCAGTCGTAGCAAAAGGAGAGCTAAATAATACTCCTGCTAGGCCAAAAACCCGAGAGGGCGGTCTAGGCAAAAGTTAGGGAGCTGAGCGGTACGGTGGCTCCCTTAGAGGAGGGCCGTAGCAAAAGGAGAGGCATCTGAGAGAAAAATGAATGAAAAATCAAATAAAAATATCCCCGCTAGATCAATGTACATGACATGATCTAGGCAAAAGTTAGGGGAAAGTTATTGCCTTGGCCACGATGATGCAGAATTCTTGGTGCAAGTAGCCACAGTCATAGTCTGAGAGGTCAAAGGCAAGCGGTCCAAGAACCAAGAAAGGTCGACATGAGATCCTGAGGGGCGCACCTCAAGTGGCGGTTGAACCACACGTATCCTTTGAAGTTGGAAAAGAAAAATTTCTCTTGTTTCATCCTGATCCTGCGGATCGAGTCCGCACTCACACCCTCTCTTTCTAAAAAGGAACACAACCACTCCTCAAGATGGTTACGAAGTAGATGATCCCAAGCATCCATTGCTCGAATTGCTTTACTTAACGCAATTAGGGCCGCCAGAGGTGCAACTAATGACAGGTTGGCTTGTTGCTTGTCTTCACAGGTGGACAGATGAGAACGCTATAGAGTGCTCTTCCAGTTTAGGCCAGAGTTTGACGAGGCACACTAAGAATTCGGAAAGGCCATCAGCAAAAGCAAACCCCGTGTAGAGAGCCTCGCCTTGCGCCCAGAGTCGCACTCCGCGCCCAGAGCCGCACTCCACGCCCAGAGCTGCACTTTTCTTCTTTGCGCCCAGAGCCGCACTTTGCTTCTTTGCGCCCAAAGCCGCACCCCTCGCCCAGAGCCGCGTTTATTTCTTCTTCGCGCCCAGAGCCGCACTTTTCTTCTTCGAGCCCAGAGCCGCACTTTGCTTCTTTGCGCCCAGAGCCGCGTTTATTTCTTCTTTGCGCCCAGAGCCGCACTTTCCTTCTTTGCGCCCAGAGCCGCACTTTCCTTCTTTGCGCCCAGAGCCGCATTCCGCGCCCGGAGCCGCACTTTTCTCCCTTGCGCCCAGAGCCGCACCCCACGCCCAGAGCCGCACCCCACACCCAGAGCCGCGCACTTTTCTTCTATGCGCCCAGAGCCGCACTTTTCTTCTTTGAGCCCAGAGCCGCACCCCGCGCCCAGAGCCGCGTTGATTTCTTCTTTGCGCCCAGAGCCGCACTTTTCGTCTTTGCGCCCAGAGCCGCACACCTTGCGCCCAGAGCAGCGTTTATTTCTCCTTTGCGCCCAGAGCCGCACTTTTCTTCTGTGCGCCCAAAGCCGCACCCCTCGCCCAGAGCCGCGTTTATTTCTTCTTTGTGCCTAGAGCCGCGTTTATTTCTTCTTCGCGCCCAGAACCGCACTTTTCTTTTTCGCGCCCAAAGCCGCACACCTTGCGCCCAGAGCCGCGTTTGTTTCTTCTTTGCGCCCAGAGCCGCACTTTTCTTCTTTGCACCCAGAGCCGCACTCCACGCCCAGAACCGCTCTTTTCCCCTCGCCCGGAGCCGTACGCCACACCCAAAGTCACACTCATTTCTCCATATGCATAGCTCATGCCCTTCAAAGTTTGTGGCACGTTGATCCAAAATCGAGTTCTATTTGTCTTTGGATCGTCACTCTATGAGTGTCAATCCAAAGAGGGGTAACTGTAGACACTCGATTTTTACCCGAGCTAACCATCTTACTATCCATATACGTGTATATATATAAGCTATTTGTTTTTTTATTATTATTAATTTTTCCTTTCCTTTTCGTCAGAGTTAGATGTATTTGAGTACACCAATGTAAGATAGTGAGAGAGAGAGAGAGAGAGAGAGAGAGAGAGAGAGAGAGAGAGAGAGAGAGAGAGAGATGGTGGTGAATGTATGTAATCTCAATAGTGGAACCCTTTATTTTCTGCACTTAGACTAGGACGATAGTGGCATGTTAGGAACGCAGCGCGAATCGTCAATTCACATTTTGGACCATCGATTCGAACTTCGATCAGGGTAATAATTGGACAAAGCAAAATGTGCAAGCAAACAAATGACCTAGACTTAGGGACGGGTACCAATTTTGGGCGTGTCTCGGCTCACGAGTTTCAAGATACGTAACAGGATCCCCGGACTCGAATCTCGGTTTCAAGACCGATAAATACTTAGGTGGTTAGTATCATGATCACTTAGGAGAATAAAAGGTTTCTGATCGACCTTAGGGCTAGTTCCTTAAATGATTAGTGGCGACTCCAATCCAACCTCGATTAAAGTCCCAAGCAAGGCCTCGTGCGTGCCTAAATCGAATCTTTTCCCAAGTCAGAATTTTCAACTTTCTAACACTTAATATATATTTTTTGTTTGTTACAAAGGAAGCCACGATCTTATAGAAGGTAAGAGAATGGGAAATTAAAGCAGCATGCACTGCAAAGTTGCACCATATATAAGATTCAAATTCAGACATCTTGACTGTCGATTAAGCTCCATTTGATTGAATTTATATATTACTATACAGAGGTTTATGAGAGTGTGATGGGCTTGAGAGAATCCAAAATGTCTTCGGCAATGGGGCTTCAACGTATAGGCCATCATGAAATTCTTCAATATGGGATTACATGAGCCTAGCCTAGGTGAGGTTCAATGGGTATCTGTTATTTCTAACTCATGCCATTATCATTAATGGATAAACTGTAGAGGAAAAAAAATTTTAGATGGTCCTGTCTCACAGTAATTTAGTGAGGAATAACTAATTAAATTATATTAATTAGTAGTAATTATGATATCTGCTCGAGTGATTAACATTAATTTATTTGTCTGTCACATTTTTATTAATAATTTCTCACGCCGTTTGTTGAGATAGGATCACTTAAGAATTTCTCACCATGCACTTACTTGTATCAATTTGAAAATGCGATGTGTGTTTGCTGTTAAATGGGAAAATTTGATAAATGTGGTGTGCAATTTTGGAAAATACAGTTTAGCTGCCAGATCATGTTGGATTCTGTAAGAGAGTTCTTGGCTATCATTATCTTGTCATATAATGACAACAAGTAAATTGCATTAATCACTCAAGTAATTTATCATAATTATTGCTAATACGATAATATTATTTGTTCTATTTCATTACGTGATTATAAATCGGAATCATTTAAAATTTTCTCCTCCAGTGGGGGACTACATTAGAATGAGAGCGACAAATACTTTAATAGCAAAATTCCATGCAATTTTCCTTTTAGATGATCAATATGTCATTTTAAAGTTTCGATCACACACTATGATGATGTCAAGTAGGATGAAATGGAATGAAATCAAAATCATTATCTCAACCTCCATTCGAATCATTTTATTCGGTTACTCAAAAAGGGGACGGAATGATCAGTCCATCATATGTGGCCATTCACCCAATTTCTCCAAATTTGATTACATCCTCTAAAGGGACGAATAACCATTCTTTTGTCTATCTTTTAAGCTAATATTATGAGCTACTAATTTTATCCTTAATCCTTTAATCAAATTACGAAATTATCTAAACTAATTCATAAATATTATATTAAATATAATTTAAAATAATTAATAAATATAACATTAAAATAATATATTAGGGTAAATAATCTATAAAATCATGTGATTTTCCAAAATTCTCTATATTGTCACTTTCCTGTTACTGACCTAGAAAATCACAATGTTTGCTCCGTTTAATAATTTTAAATGCCACATCAGCTAAACTGCCGAATACCAATTTTCTGTATTGCTACATGTCCTATAGTGCCACATAGGTTGCCAAGTAGGTAATCTTGATGACGTTATAATGAAAAAATTGTCAAGTGACAAAATGGGAAAAACAAAACAAATGTCATGATTTTCTATGTCATTAACAAAGTAAGTGACAATATTAAGATTTTTGGGAAACCACATAATGTTCTAAACTATTGACCCTAATATATTATAGAGTCTTTCCACCAACCCTTCTCGTTGTATAATATTATATTATATAGTTATATAATCTAAAATAATTAAAATAATAACCTGCCTCATTTTAAACTAATTGAGAAAAATAATTAATGAATGCAAATTCACATATTTATAATAACATAATCAATATACGAAATTTATACAATTTTAACAAAAATAAAATAAATATAATCCAGGAACTAGCCTATGTGACTGCTAGTAATTTAACCCCTACGGTAATCAACTGGACTTTGGTTCACCGTCATGATCTTGATTGGCACCATGTGGTGTCATTTTCCAATGATTGGTCACAATGGGTTATGACACAAAACACAACGAAATATTCCAAGAAAGAATCGACCTTGATACAGGAAAGGATCATTGCCTCTTGAAACTCCAAAAATGCCCTAAAAATGAGGGGAAATAAAAAATGAGGACCAAACTAATAAGTATTAAAATTGAAGGACCGGACTGGAAATTAAGGGGAAGTGTCGATTAGCACTCGCCAAGAAGTGTTGATTGAGACTCACTGCCTTGTTACAACTAAGCATTTCTTAGTTTATGTTGATCGAGAGTATCAACTGGCACTCCTCTCTAGCGTGAGTTTCTTTAAATAGCAATTCTTAACCGAGTATTGGGGCTGTTTTACCAAAATGAAATGGGGAGAAGGAGAGAGAGAAAGAAGGAGAAAGAGAAGAGATGAGAGACGGGAAGGTTCGATCCACTGCAGTTGATCCAGGAGGTTTGGTTTGTTGTCCCCACCCTTTGAAAATAGCTTAGGAAGATAGTATTCTAACTTACCTTGCTCTACATTATATGACACCTCGGAATTCAAAAGAGTAATGATCCATTCCCATGTCAGTTTCAATTTAATTTTGATGAAATGTTCATGTCAGGACTTGGAAAGAACCCGGTGTGTGGCTGAGGTTTTCCTTATCCTAAAATCACACAACAATCATTCTGAAATGATACAGGAATGTTGGAAAAAAAGGCTAACACAACTCTTGGGGTTGTATTGTGCCAAGTTGCTTCCATTGGAGTTGTGGTGGTAAACGCTTGATGTTTCTCTTTCCCAAAATAGGTACTTCAATTCGTGGTACTGCATTAGAACTATTAAGATTGTTTGATATTATGCCAAAGTAGGAGCTAGTATCATGTCGGATTATGAGGCATAAGTATGGATATCTATTGCATGATGATTTGATAGGATGATTGGATGCATAGCATGAAGCATGTTTGAGCATATCTCTACATTTTATATTGTTTATATAAGATTATTTCATGCTTTCGCATGGAATTAAGGTCATTGATTCACATTTTTGAATTCACCAAGAGCTTTGCACAACACAAGAATAGTGAGGTTGATAAAATATAGAGCTTGATTGGAGTGCTACCCCGCTATACCTTCCCAGTTGGGTACCTCCTATACATTGAATCTTTGTTCCTTTCGATAACGCGAGTCAAGATATGTGGATGAGAAATCTCATAAGGAGTCCAAATAATCGTTCTCAAGTGGTTCTTGAGGTGGCAACTCTAATTCTCTTTCCACTGAGCTCAATGCATGGGTAATAGGTATCCTTGGTTAAGTTAAGTGCGACAAAAAATTAAAGGCATAATATTAATAATAATAATAATTTATTAATATGTAACTAACCAACCACTCTTTTACTCTCACTTTATTAATACGTAACTACCCACTCTTTTACTGTGGGTTATTAATACGTAACTATCCACTCTTTTCTCACATCTTTTCATTCATCTCCCTTATGCCACATACATTTTTCTCCTAATTTATTACTTATTTTCATATGTGTTAATTGGGAAATTTAGCCCCTCTCCTCTTCCATCTTACATGCGTGCAACCATTTCATATTGAATTTTAAAAATAGACACAAATTTATGTGAAATATCATCTTTGCCTTATCTAAAATATTCCTAGTGATTGTTCTCCTTCGATTCTCCGGCTTCCTCTCCATCTTCCCAATGGCTATCTCCTTCAATTCTCTGGTGCACTATCTTTGATGGGTTCCCCTCTCCCTCTCCCCGGCAACGCTTTCTAAAGTGATAGTTCCCCTCTCTCTATCTCTGGCAGCTTCCCTTCTCCCTTTCTTTGGCGATTTCTCCTATCTCAATTCACTGATCTCTCACTCATTCTCTAATTGATCAAACATAGAGGAGTTCGTTCGGTTTGATGTGATTGAGTTTTTCTGAAAATTGGTTCTGTAAGTTCGAATATCAAGTTAAAGGTTCGAAACCTATGGAATTATCGGGACCTATACACAACATATCGAAGACCTATTTAAAATATATCTGGACTTATTTAAGCTAAGGATATATATTTGAGAATCTAAAGAATTACCTTTGTTATCTGAGTAATAATAAAACAATCTCGATAGCAACAATTATCTGATGAATAATGGACGTAGAAATAATTTTTAATTTTCTTTCTTTGAGTACGAAATCGTGCTAGAAAGACTTTATCATAGAAATAAAGAATAATGAAATAAAAGAATACAATAGGATGAAAATTTTACTGATCGTGGAGGCCTGTAGCAGTCACAGTTTTCTTAATGCTTATTCATCCCCTATAGGTCATGCCAAGGAAGCGTGGACGTAAGTCTCCCAAGATATATGCAACAACTAAGTGCTTAAAGCTGCACGAAACCCGAAACTCGATAGTGAACTGAACCGAAGTTGGAAACCACAAAAATGATTTTGGAATGCAAAGAAGAGAGAAAAGTATGCTTGAGTGTGTGCTGGATCCTATGGACAGAGGTCCTATTTATAGTATGGTGGAGGCTGGAGACTTAATACTAGCGAACCGACAAATTTAAGGCATGAACCGGCCTTGAATGCACTGAATCGGGCCATTAAAAAGGGTAAACCAGGCATTAACAACCCTTATTAAGGTCGGCCATTTAATTACCTTGATTTTGTGCTTAATTTGGTATTAAACGAAGCATTAATAGACCTTATTTGAATCCTAAGAGACAAGGAATCCTAGGATCGGTTAATTAAAGGAAAATAAAAAAAAATATTGCAGGAAATGGTAAAATCTAGCCTCACTTGAGGCCCCACAACTGGAACGAACATTCTGCATGCCTGTCGCCAACAGTCACACAAATTCAACTAAATTGGCCTTAGATTTGTACCCTGCACAAGTGCGTGAGGTGAGCGTTAGTCGTATAGTATAGGTAAGGATGTTACTCAATGTAGAGACACTCATTACTTATGAACCATTCTAAATAGCCATTCTTCATCAATGTGGGATTGGATTCCCACCATTCCACCATGAGCTCATGTGGACTTAGTCTCTTCATGAGCTATTCTAAACTCAACCCATATTACACAAAGATTAGCCCTATCTAATTCCTTTCAATTTATGAGAACAATTTCTCATTCAATTTTTCGGATGTCGAAAGTTCTGACTTGAGAAAAAAATTGGCTTTAAGCACGCACGAGGTCTAGTTTGGGAATTTAAATCGAGGTTAAATTGGAGTCACCGCTAAACCGTTTATTAAGGCCGTTTAGGTGCCTAGATTACTAAGTGATCATGATGCCACCACCTAGGGTTTTGTCAGTCTTAAAACCGAAATTAAGTCCGGAATTCCTATTACGTATCTTGAAGCTCGAGAGCCAAAATATGCCCAAACTTGGTACCCGTCCCTAAGTTTAGGTCATTTGTTTACTTGCACGTTTTAATTTGTCCAATTGTTTCCCCGATCGAAGTTCGAATCAATGGTCTAGAGAGAAATTTGATAATTCATACCACGACCCTAGTATGCCACTAACTGTCCTAATCTAAGTACAAAAAGTAAAGGGTTCATTATTATCGGAATTACATGCATCCATCATCATCTCTCTCTCTCGGTACCCACCCAATTACATTATTGCACTCAATACATCAACTTTCCCGATCCCACATGTAATTGAAGCAATACACATTAATGAAAATACCTCAACCAATATTTACATTGATCAAGTCAAGTACGATAGATTCATTCGAGTCGAAATAAATTTTTTTTATGCTTAAGACAAGAATAAGAATAATTGGAGGATGATGTAAAAATTGAGTTGAATCATTTGGAATCCTAAAAATCCAAAAATTATCTACCCTTGAAAGACTCAAAAGATACTCCCAAGAACTAATTCGTTTCGCTTCAAAATCCTCAAATTTGACCCGACACGTTTCAAAAGTTTTTAAGGATCATACCTAAATCTTGGAAGACACTTGAGCCCACTTTAAAACACACAAAAATATAGTAAACTGATCTGAAAAATTCGGATAAGGTGCTGGGCTGAATTTGAAAGTACGACAAAAGACGCTGAATCAACCCGAAATAATTCAAAATTTTTAAGAATCGATCCCAACCTTAATAACACCTAAAAACATGCTAAAACACAGAAAATGACATCAGAAATGGAGTTTTTAAAAAAATTCGGAATAAAGCTGGACTAATTTTTAAAAATCGATAAAAGAGCGCGAATTGATCTGAAACAATTTGAAACTTTCAAAAATGAACCCTAAATTCTAACAACACCTAAGACCATTTTGAAATGTACAAATGCATCAAGAACGGAGCTAGAAAATTCAGCATAGTGGCGGACTGATTTTAAAAAGCTGATAAAAAAGACCCGAATCGATCTGAAATTTTCAAAAATGAACCCTAAAACTTAAGAAAAATTTAGAACCACTTCAAAACACATTTTTGACCCTAGAACTGATCTAAAGATTTCAAAAAGTGGTTGGGCTGATAAACAAAATTTTGAAACCCAACTTTAAGCAATTCACTTCGTCATCACGATTTTTGCACAACCCATTTCTTAGTCATACCCCGATTTTCTTATAAAAATATTTTCGCCTTTTTTGATTTTTTGATTTTTATATTTTCTTAAAAAAAGATTAACAATATATATTCATTCTAAAAATTTTAACTATCAAATTTCCATTTTTTTCTTCATGAAAACATGAATCCTAATTTTTGATTTTATCGTTTTTTGTATTTTCTATTTTTCGTAAGCATTTATTTCAAAAGAATAAGAAAAGGAAAAAAAAAACTATTTACAATGACATGACCTAAATCCCAATCAAGAAATTATAGCTATAACCGACGATGATGATGATGTCGAGGAGTGAACAGGACTTCGGTTCGGTTTCGATGTCGGATTCAGGCACCTTCGGGATATGAGTAGGACTCGTCGATTCACACGGACTCGTGCTCGATCTCAATAACTAGCAAGGGCTCGGGCTCGTATCGGTGAAGAACTCTAACTCAGTATCGGAATCAGGCTTGGATAGGTGACATATTCGACGACAAGCGAATTTGGAACGAGGTGAGTGTTCTTGAATTTTTGCTCAACACATGAGTCTAATTCAAGAGTGAGTTCAATGTGTGTTCAAGATGTTTGTTTTCTGTAAATGAATTGGATATCTATTTATAGAGGAAATGCTACATGGACTGAATTGTAACATGCTAGAAACTTCAAAGACTAAAAAGAGAAACAAATAAAAAAAATGAAAATGAAGGAAGGATGACAAAATAGAGCACTGAGGATAGGGGTGGAGGCAGGGAGCGACTGGGGGTAGCTCGGGGAGTCAACGTAGCGGCTAGGACTGGATAGGAAACAACGACTAACACAGGACCGCGACATATGGCCGGTCAGAGCACTGGCACAGTGCATGGTAGCCGGTCCAACGATCTCCAGGAAGCAACCATGAGGGAGGAGAGAGAGTGAGCGACCAGGAAAATCAATGAAAGTGGCTGTCGGCGGCTAACACGGGCAGAGCCGCAATGTTGGCATGCACAGCATCCCTCTATTGGCCTCAGGAAGCGGCCGGGAGAGAGCTCGAAGAGAGAGAGAGAGAGCTCGTGGAGAAAGAGAAAGCAAGAGGGATCAAGAGAGGAGATCGAGATCAGTGGTGGCAGGATGGAAGGTGAGAACAAAATAGAGGATCGAACGCGTGCTGGGATGAGGTGGCCATTGTGGGTTGGCAATGGGCAGCCGGGAAGGGCTGCCTTTGGCCCCTGTAAATGGAAGCCGGTGGAATGAAAGCGGGGAAGAAAGTAGTGAACAATACAACTGTTCTTTTTTTTTTTTTTTCAATTTCGTCTTTATATGTAAATGAAAATAAAAATAAAATTTAAAATTTAAAATTTGGGAAATGAATAGGGATGAAAAGTGGTTTGATCGGGTCAAAATCGGGTGTCTACACAATTCAATGTCTTTTTCAACAAACTTGACTTACTTATCAGGTGTCGAGACCTATTTATAAAAATAAGGTCCTATTTAAGTTTATGATGTGTTTAAAAATCTAGATAACTAACGAGACCTATTTATATTGCTTTCAGGACCTATATATAACTAACTACATATGATTTGTTTATATTGTGTTAGGACCTATTTATAAATGTATTAGGAATTATTCATATTGCATCAGGACTTATTTGCATTTTACAAGGACCTATTTATAAATGCATTGGGACATGTGTCTGTGCTGAAAGAGCACAATCCCAAAGTTAGGATGTGGCAAGAAGGAAGGGAGAGAAGAGAGAGCAACCACGACGGTGATCGAGGTCGCGTCAACGACGACAACTATGATGATGGTAGTGACCGGGACGGATGGACAACTCGCTAGTTGGGTGGAAGCCACGACAATAACGATAGTGACGATGGCGATGGCGGCGGCGGCGGCGGCAGCGGAAGCGATGATGATGATGATGGCAAGCAAGAAAGGGGGTGAGGAAGGGTGGAGGAGAGGAACGGAAGTGAAAGAAAAGGAAGGAGGAGAGGATCGAGATGAATTAGGGTAAAAGTTATGAGATGGGTATAGGTAAAATTTTGAAAAAAAAGTTAAAGATCCCCTTTCAAGTTAGTACTATTTTCAAAATGTGTTATAAAGTGGTCTCTTTGGTGCTATAAAAATTTTCACCTCTACTAGAAATCTAAAAAGGATTACAAGCACAATATACAAATTTCAAACATATAAACACAAAATTCGAAAAAAAATCATTAAATAATCCCCCGGGCTTGACTGACCTCCGTGCACGCTCATGCTCATATATCAATTGAAGTACTAAGGACATTTTTATTATACAAATAATGATAAACCTAGCTAGCAAGCTGGTTCGGGTATGCAGCACATGTAGGCATCTAATGAATGCGCACTTCTATGTATTGTTTAGAGTATATGGGAGCTCTTCTCTGGGAGCAATCCATATGATTTTTATAAGATAAAACTGAAATCAACTTACCAAATTATCGATATTAGTTGTTCAAATAGTCAAACACCTCTCCATTAATAAGATCTCAAACTCAAATATCATTAATAAAGAAATTCCATAAGTAGCAGGATTTTATTCCTTAGCAAGTTGTTGCGATAAATTAATAAGTAAGCAAAGCAAGCATGCAAGTATACGTATTGCTTCAAGTAAGAAAGTGATAAATATCGAGATCATTCCCATGAGAATCTTGTCAAATTTCACTAAACAATAATCTAAACAATTAATTCTAAGTTAGGTAAGTCGTAAATTAAGAATGCAATTAAAAAGTTATTTAACAAGTAAACAAAAATAGGAAAGGAAACAATAAATTCAATCAATTCTTATGAACTTGGAAATCACAACTTCCCTTAGTCCTGTTCCTAATCCCTAATCGCCTCTCTACACATAATTGATTTCTTAGTTGTTATCTTATGATTTTATATCTCCTCACCTACTTCTCGGCTTAATAAGGTAGTACTTCTAGGATGATATTAATTACTCTATCTTTAGGCAATTAACATTAAGAAGTCCGATGAGCTCGAACCCTAATTTGGATGCGATAGGCTAATCTCTACATACTTCTCATAAATAATCCGACCTCTCGACATGAATTATCCTAAGTTATACTATCTTTGTGTGATTACAACTTCGTCTCTCGAGTTCATTGAATCTCCTAATCAATCTAATGGGTGATTAAACCACTAGAAAGCATAAAAAACGAGGATGCCATAAATAACAATGATGAAACCAACTAACATGCAAAGAGGGAATTAAGATTAAGAAATCGGAAAGAGTTCATTGCTCGCCCTAGGAAATTATGGTTTAATTCATAATGAAATTAAAAATAAACACCAAGAGTATATTCGAATACATCATGACTAAAGAAAGAAAAGAGAAAAGGAAGAGAAAACTCTTGGATGATTCAAAGTCGATCTCTCGATCCCTCGATCCCCGAAGTCTTCTTGAAGCACGTCGATCCTCTTTTTCCCTTTAAGCCACGAATGATCCAATCTCTCTTGGCAGCAAAAAGAGCATGTACAAACTAATGTCTTCGGCTAGTATGCTGCTATGCCCATAACTTATAAGGACAGATAATAGAATATTATGTCTTGCGTAAAATATTTTCCAAATATCTCTACAAATATCCCATAGTATGAGTCAAGTGAACTATTGGTATCCTAATATCTCAAAATATCTTCCATATTGAGTTTCAGGATATTCAGGAAAACCAATATTCTACCAATGTCATGAACTATTCTGTGTCAGTGAGGGGTCGCGACCCAAAACTCTGTGTTGCTCTCAGCTTCAGGGAGTCACGACCCATGACTCCTCCACTGATCCTCTATTTTTCAGCTTTTGTCTAGCTCGGTTTTGTGTGTCGGAGCAATCTTCCTAATTCTTGAATAATAAAAATCAAATCAATTTATCTAGACAAATTGATGAGAAATTCAGCAGCTCTATTCTTTAAATAGAGTCTTTTTCTTTGGCTAAAACAAACAAATGTTTATTCCTCAGTCAACCAAAGTTAGTTACAGAGCCTTCCTCAAAAGACAAATCATTACAATCATCTTGAAGCAAAGAAAATAAGGAGATAAGGGTATAAAAACCCAATCCATGGGGCTCATCTCCTTCATAGCTCAATTAGCAATCCAATTCACACAGTGATTAGCACTTCTTCCGCCAAACTCAATCTCATCTTCTCAAAAAACATTTGACTTCCTCTGATCTCTTCAACAATTGGCTTGATTATCCGACAACTATTAAAAAGAAATTTAGGATCGACTTCAAAAATAATATTCTTCCATCTGTGTGATCTAGCAAGTTGTATAGCCACCACAAATGCCAAACCTTCAACAACAACAACCAATCTTCCATCAGAACTCCTTGCTAAACATCCCAAACCAATAATCCCTGTCTTCTTGTCTAATGCAACATAAGAATTGACTTTAATCCATAAATCTTCAAGTTTACTCAAAGCAGAAGGCACATCTACTGCTTTATTATAAGGTTTCTTCTCATCCTTGCTATTATACTTATCTAACAACTGCAAGAACTCCTTCATATCTCTTTTAATCTTCCTCAAAGCTGGTTCTGGCTCAAACAAGAACTTATCAAAGACAACAACATTTCTTTCCTTCCAAATATGCCAAAGAGTAAAGGCAACTTTTGTCAAACATATATATTTTCTCTTACCCTTTGAATCACAAGCAAAAATAGTTTTTTCTAACCAATTAGCCAGCTTAATTTCAACTTTGTTTATGATCATTCCCAAACTAGCAAACCAAACTCCTCTTGTCCATTCACAAAGGAGCAAAGCATGTTCTATAGTCTCCTCTTCCCCACAAAACTGTAGTTGCTGCAATTCAATATTCTCCTCTTTTTTAAAGTTGAAAGAGTAGCCACAATATCATTACATGCTTTCCACAAAAAAATCCTCAATTTTTGGAGGACAGTGAGCACACCATAATGCATTCCATGTTTTCCTAGTAATCACATCATAAGGGGAAGCCTTCCTATTCTCAATCCTACTCTTATTTGCTCCAATGAAACCATAAACTGATCTGACAGTAAGATCCCCAGATTTCTCAAAAGGCCAAACCATTCTATTTGGAGGTTCTCTAGAAAGCATTGGAGTATGTTCTATAGCCCTGATTTCTTCCTCAAAAACAACAACCTTCAACTTATCCATTCTCCACTCCAACTTGCCTGTATCAATAAACTGTTCAACCTTTCCTTTAATCATGTCACCAAACTCATTAATAGGATGCAAGCTTCCATCTCTATAAATTAGGTACCCAAGCATCTTTCCATATATCAACTGATCTACCATCTCCAATTTGCCACATAGCACCTTGTGAACCACCGTTTTAGCTTCCCATATGCTGCTCCAACACCATGAAGAACGAGCTCCCTTTCTAGCCTTCAAAAAATCATGATAAGCAAAATAAAAGCCCTTAAGAATTTTGACCCATAAAACTGATGAATTATGGATAACTCTCCAACTAATTTTAGCTAGAAGAGCAATATTAAAATCAGCCAGGTCTCGAAACCCCATGCCTCCTTGACCCTTTGGCTCAGTCAATTCATCCCAGTTGCTCCAGTGAATTTTCTTTTCCTTATCTCTCTGACCCCACCAATAGTTAGCAATAGTAGAGCTAATCTCCTTACACCACTTTTTGGAAAATTTAAAGCAACTCATAGCATAAGAAGGAACTGCTGTTGCTACTACTTTGACTAAATTCTCTCTACTTGCTTGAGACAATAACTTATGCTTCCACCCTTTAAGCTTTGATAAAACTTTATTTTTAACATGCCCCAAAACTTCCCCTTTTGACTTGCCCCATTCAGTTGGTAATCCCAAGTACTTTCCAAGAGATAAAGTTGGATCAATGCCAAGACAATTGCACAAAGCTGCTTTAGTCTCTTCCTTTGTATTCCTATTAAAAAAAGATTGATGACTTTTCCACACTAATTGCTTGGCCAGAAGCAGCACAATACTTCCTCAAAATATCTCTCAATACCTTTGCGTTCTCTATGATAGGCTTCAAAAAGAAGATGGAATCGTTAGCAAAAAATAAATGGAACACAGTTGGGCAATCTCTCTTCATTTTAACTCCTTTCAACCTCCCATTTTGAATAGCAGTTGACACCATTAGAGATAAAGCCTCAGCTATCAAAATAAAGAGATAAAGGGACAATCGATCCCCTTGCCTTATCCCCCTCATAGGTCTCACCTCACCAGCAATCTTCCCATTGACACTAATGCTATATGTAATAGAGGCAATGCACTCCATAACCCAACTGACCCATTTCTCATCAAACCCCATTTTAAGCATTACTTTCTCGAGAAAACTCAATTCCACCCTATTATAAGCTTTAACCATATCCAATTTTAAAGCACACTCCTCTCTTGCTCCTTTGTTTCCTTACCTCTCAAGTAATGGAAAACCTCATGGGCAATTACTGAGTTACCATGTATAAGCCTTCTAGGAATAAAAGCACTTTGTTCATGGGAAACAAGCCAAGAAAGATAGGGCTTCAACCTATTGACTAGCACCTTGAAATGATTTTATATAAGAAAATACAAAGGCTAATAGGTCGAAACTGGGCAAGGTTTTCAGGGCACTGAGCTTTAGGAATTAAAATAATCTTCTATACAATTAACAAAGTTGGGCAAATGACCAGATCTAAAGAAATTAGCCATAGATTAACCGATTTCCTCTCCTAAGATATCCCAATTTGAATGATAAAATATTCCAGAAAAGCTATCAAGCCCAGGAGCTTTAAGGGCACCCAATTGAAAAACAACATTTGAAATCTCCTCTCTTGTTATTTTAGCAGTTAAAAAATGATTCATCTCATCTGTAACAATAGTTTTCACATGGGTTAAAACCTCGTCCTGTTCCTCAACAACACTTTTTGTAAAAAGCTTTCGAAAAAGATCAATAAAGCACTCTTGATATCAGACACTTTGTCTAGCCAACGTCCTTGCATATTTTGAATCTTAACAATCTTATTTCTAGCCCTTCTTTGAATAGTACTCTAATGAAAAAAAGTTTTATTCCTACCTCCGTAGTTTAACCAATTAACTCTTACTCTTTGATGCCAAAACATTTCTTCTTTATGCCACAAATTAGCAATTTCCCCAATCAACTCCTCCTCATAATCCAAATCATTTTCACTAGGCAACTTATTTTGCTCCTTAGCCAACAAATCTTTCAACTCCTCAATATTCTTACTATTGTTAGGACAGAAAATCCTGCTCCATTTCAATAGCTCCCTACCACAATTAGATAGCTTCATTCTAATCTGACTCAGCTTCTCATCCTTTCCCCTACTCCATATAGATCTAACTACATCCTTACATTCACTACTTGTAGTCCACATATGTTCAAATTCAAATATGTCTTTCCCTTTCTCATCTCTCCATTCAGTATTAATGATCAAGGGGACTGGTTTGACCCAATACTAGACTCATGAACCACCTGAGTATTTGGAAAAATAACATTACAGTCAGTATTTACTAAAACGCTATCTAACCTCTCTTTGACCCTATTTTCCCCTATCTATTGTTACACCATGTAAACTTAGGACCACTAAATCCATGGTCTACCAATTTCAAATCATTCACCAGCTATTAAAACTCCCTAATATTCCTTTGATCTTTAGCCTTACCCCTCCTTTCTCACTTTGATCCATTATTTCATTAAAATCACCTACACATCCAGGCCAATCCACTAAGCTCTACTAGATCTCTCAGTTTTCTCCAATTTTCCAACCTCCTGTGAAAATCACTATTAGCATAGACCCAAGTAACATGACACACTTTATTCTCACCTACACTCCTAAGTTTTGTGTCTATGACATTGCAACAACTATGCATGACATTTAAAACTACATCATTTTTCCACCATAAAGCTAAACCCCCTCCTAAACCTACTTGATCAATATACAAACAATAAGAAAAACCTAGCCTATTGCTTATTTTTTCAAGTTTTTTCTTACTATTTTTAGTTTCCATTAAGAAGAAAATACTTGGTTTATATTTCCTAATGAGACCTTTCCGAGTTTTAACCATGAAGGAAGGACCCAATTCTTGACAGTTCCAACTAATCCACATTATTGCCCCCTTGTGGCTGTTAAAGCCCAACCACCACAGCCTTTTTTTATCCCCTAACTCCAAAATCTAAACATCCACATTGACTAACCTATCTTCATCAAGACTACTACCTGCTGAACCTTTCTGAGCCCCCCCTTTCCTAACTCTCCTATTTTGCACACCTTGATTAGAATTTCTCTTAATTCCTTCATTTTCCCAACAAGCCATAGCCACCCTTTCTCCTACTACAAAGTACTCCCCACTTGCACCCTATATTTTCTTATGTCTAAAATCTTGCCTCCCATTCTCCTCTTTTTTCCTTTTCAGAGACAAATTATTCATAACTATATTGATATTAAAGGGGACCATTACCAAACAATTGTGAATCTCATCTTCTTCCACAGGCATTTCTACAATATAACCTCCAACCCCCTTTAAATCATTCACCCTCTCATGACCTACTCTATTCTCGCTTACAGCTTCTCCTTGATGATAATCTTGATCTTTCCTCACATCACTTTCCTCTAAAACCACACTTGAACCTCTCCCAAAACACTTCTGTTTCTTTTGTTCACCTATATAGCTATTCAGCCAGCAGATTTCTGAAACACTTCAGCACAATATTCGTCTTGTAAATCAACATTGCTAGCATCTTTATTCAGTGTTCCCCCACATCCCAATGTATTTTTAAAAAAAAAGGATTTTTGATTCCTTAACACTTGATCCAACATTTGCCTTTTGTTTATCCTTATCAAAATCTTTTTCAGCATTCATCTTTTGTTGTTGATTTAATATTGTATTTCCTCCCTTAATTGGATTAGCTTTCAACCTAGAACCAAACTCTCTGTTAACCCCCTATGACTCACTTATATTATACCCCTTATATATGATCCAAAGCACCACAAATGTAACAAAAATGTCCAAATTTTGCATGCTTAAAATCCACCCAAATCACTTCCTTATTCATCTTTTGACACTAAAATCCCTTCCTAAGAGGTTTATTAATATCCATTTCTATCCTAACTCGTAGAAAACTTTGAAAACCACCACAATTACCTACATACTCCACCTCCAAAACTTTCCCAATTTCCCCCCAAGTATTTGCCCATTCTTCTCAGTAGTCATTTCTAAGGTCAATCCATGAATTTGAATCCAACAAATCACTGTATGAACCTCAACCTCCTCCAGTGTTTGCTGAAATCCCCACTCTTTAAGAACTAACCAACTACCATTTATAGTCCAAGGAGAGTCTTTCAAAACCTTAATAGCTCCTGTCTTTTTCTTAAAAACAAACATGAATTTGTTCTTTCCAAGAGTAGAAATATGAACTTCTCCAATCTTTAAATAAATTCTTGAATTTGAGTTTTTTCGATGAAAAATATACAAATGGGAGAAATCTACCTCTTAATAGACATTTCTATCTTCAACTTGAAATAGTTAAAACTCACTAATTAAATTCTATCCCGACTACATTTGGCGGAAAAGAATAGTATTGAATGGAATAAAATGAGTTAGATTATGATTCATACAAGTACTTTAACGTCTAATATTTTAATGAATCGCCCATTTAAGAGGTAATAATATATGTTCTATTTGATAAATTTTTTGCGTGGTAAAATGAAAATTCTTTTAAAATAAATTAAGATTGTCATTTCATTAATTCCTTGAGCCACGTTCCTCATATTTTTTAAATAAACACAATAACATAAATTTTTTCACCATTCTACTACATTTTTATTCTGTTAAATTTATCTCTTTATAATTTCATTCTATTACCTGTAGCACGTTGACCCGGCTGCAAGATCGGAGGCCACGTGAATTATCTAATACGCATGCTTTTTTTTATGCGTTGAGTTTGCGGGAGTATTTCTAGGAGCAATATCCTTCTGACCTTTAAACATTGATGATATTTCTTTTTGGATCTAACAAAAAAAAGCACGCAGACTTAGAAGAATAGAATGAAGAAGTGATAAAAGTAATATGGGAAGTCTTACTAATAATATCGAATTTAGGACTTTTAGTTCAAAGGATAAGTTTGTATTATTGTAGTATATGTTAGATATGGTTTGTATTATTATTTTCTGTGATAGAGATGTTTGTCTTGTAGTATGAATTATCGAGTCCCTTAGGCATACGGTCTATTAGAAAACTTATGTGAGCAATGACGAATATTGATAAAGTTTGCTCTATCATTACACAATTTCTCGTAGAATTTGGGAAAAGAAAGCTTACTAAAAACGTCTCTGAGCATTTCTCTCCCAAGATGTTCTAACTCTTTCACTTTCCCCAAGTACTCCAAGGCAGATAGCAGGACCCAGACTCGTCAATTAGCAAGATTGTATCACGATGTCTTTCTCGATATTGACAATGGATATGACAAATTTAGTTTGAGTCATTAATTGACCAAAAAATTTATTGCCACGCATTTCAGAAGCTAATTAATCAAGGCTTTGACATTTTGATGTGATTGAGGGTCCAAAGAACATGTGCCATAATTAATTAAGGATCGCTTGAGGCCAGATCTGGGAAAAGGATAAAAGTTTGGCCCTTGAAATTATGAAAATGGTTGTCAATCTAGGATTGAGGGTCCAAAGCAACATGTGCCATAATTAATCAAGGATCGCTTGGGGCCAGATCTGGGAAAAGGATAAAATGTTTGGCCCTTGAAATAATGAAAATGTTTGTCAATCTAGGTTTCCTGAACTGCTCGATTTTAGGTTGATCTTGAAGCTATACTAGGACCGATACAGATGGCTTGACGAAGGCCAAACCTCAGATTATTTTCGGCTGCAACCGGACTTACTCAGCCTGGACAGAAGTGGTATCACAAAACAAATGGTAATATTTACCTAGTATTACAAACCAATCAAATTCAATCATTTTAATTTTTTTTATAAAATTCTAAAAGTAAAAGAAACAATCATAAAAATAATTAAATTTTATTACTTTATGATATCATATAATTACTGATATATAATATACCTGTTATATACAATATTTTTCCCCGCTGTGGGCTCTGTACTACTTCTAAAAGAAGTTTGATCTTACCACGGACTAAATTGACAAGGTTAAATATGATTTTGGAATTGGCACCGGGTCAACCCTCATTACTTTGAAGAAAAAAAGGAGATTTAACTAATATAAATAAAAGCCTATTATTTAAATGTTTAAGATGACAAAAATTCATATTGAGAGAATTTACTCTTTAATATAGGCTGATTCAACTTGAATTGGATTAATCAGAGGCTCATATGACTTAGAAAAAGGGAGATTTCGGAGGTGAAGAGATAAAAAGGAAAATAGAGAAACACGGAAATGACAAAGAAGAATTAAATTTAAGATTTATTGGCTATTCACAGTTGCAGAGTACTTCTACATCGTGTGCTGTCTTTGGGTGAACCTAATGTATAGCGTAGTGACAGCTAACTCTGAGTTGCTCGGGAATATATATTTTTCGTAATCCAAATGTATAGAATATCATCACGTTATTTCACAAATGCACGCACGGCACATGAAGCAGAAGGAAATTAGTAAAAGCACAAACTGTGATTAATACAGAGAACAGTGATGCGATGATGATTCTCTTCTACGCTCTATTCCCCATTCAATCCAAACTAGGAATGGCACAAAGAGGGACAGCCTTTTTCAAGGTAACACCGAACTTCTCCTCCATATCCAACCCCTCCGGCGAAATCCCTCCCGGGGGTCTCCAGTTAAATGCCTGAACAAGCGACGCCACCATCAAATGGACCATCCTGCCTGCGAGCGCCATCCCGGGGCAGATCCGACGCCCTGCGCCGAACGGAATGAATTCAAAGTTGCGCCCTTTGTAGTCGACACTTGACCCTGCAAACCTCTCTGGGTGAAATTTCATCGGCTCAACCCAGTAGTTCGGGTCTCTCGCTATAGCCCATGCATTGACAAAAACCTGAATGCCCTTCGGGAGGATGTAACCAGAAACTTCGGTGTCGGCCTTGGCCTTGTAGGGGAGGAGAAGTGGACCCGCTGGGTGGAGTCTCATGGCCTCCTTGACAATTGCTTGGAGGTAAGGAAGTTTGTTAATGTCAGACTCCTGAACGGGTCGTTCCATTCCTATGACTGTGAGGATCTCCTGTCGTGCCTTTTGGAGTGCATCGGGACATCGGATAAGCTCGGCCATCGCCCATTCTATTGTTATTGATGTTGTATCACTACCGGCAATGAACAAATCCTGTCAACAGTGTCTTACGCTGAATAAGCTTGCTGGGATCAATCAATAGCACTGATTAAACATTTTCCAATGAGCATGCGAGTTATTATAAACTCTTACACCAAAACAGCTGCAAGAGGAGTTAGTCTTGCATGTTACGACATATCACGCGACAGTATTTATATGATATCACAAACTAATAAAATTCAGTTAGCTTTACAATTATTTTTTATTTTTAAGATCTTATAAAATAATATTAAAATAGTATCATCTTATTGGTTGGTAATACTGCGTAAGTATTGCCAACTGATATATCCGTTACAAAAAAAATTTGAAAAAGAGATCAGATTTCATACTGCTTTTGGGGAAAATGCACAAGTAGTACGAAAGGTTTGACTAATATAACAATATGGTATAAAATCTTTAAAACGTTATAGAATAGTACAAATTTTTTGAAAAGTTGACGCTAATGGTATAAATCGTTAATTAATTACTAACGTTATTAGTGATTGCTGACGTGGCACTTACGTTACTGCTGACATGGTGCCTACGTGGCTATTTACTCAGAAAATTGAATGATATAATTAAAAAAAAGGAAAAAAGCAACAATGATAGAAAAAGTTTGACTAATATTATATTACAATACAATATCTCCAAAATATTATAAAATTGTATACAATATTTAAATTTGTATTAGTATTTTATTTTGTTGGAAATTTCAAACTTTTCAATGAAATATTATCACTAATATTATTGTCACTATTATCGATATGATATATAGGATCATAAATATAAGAATGATTATTAGAGTGATTATCATTTGTACCTTGTTATTTGATGATCTATAAAATACATATGTCAATCAGCTAAAAAGTTTAATAAAAAAAGTCAAAAAATTGAGATTAGAAATTTCAAGTCCTAATGACGAAACAATATCTTATACTTAGTTCATATCACCGGATGGGTTGTATATAACAATTTTAACTTAAGTATTGAAAGAACGTTAAGCTAAGTAGCCTTCTCCTACATCTGTAGCTACGTGGTCTGTACGAGTAATTACCCTGACAGTCTTAATCTCTCTACTCTCTAAGGAAGGTTGAGATTAAGAAAATCGCTGCAAAGTCAATTGGTGATGATCACGATAGATGAGACTGTGTCAGTGGAAAAGATAGATGAATAAATTTAAGATTTTATTCACGGAAATTGATAGTAGGTGAAAATTCTCCCAATTTATGGCCTACCATACGATCCGTTATATAAATAGGCAAATGTTCTCTTCCATTATGGATAGCAATAGTATGGTCGATCATTGTAGGTATAATGGTGTAGATTGATGAATTTAAGATTTTATTTACCAATCAATATAAGTATAATAAAAATATAAAAATTTTATACTATATTATAACGTTTTGATAAATTTATACTATATTATAATATGAGCCATACTTTTTATACTATTGGTGCTTTTTTAAAGGTTTTTATTGTCATGTCATTCAATTTTTCAAGTAAACTTCTAGGTAGGCACCATGTAGGTGTCATGTCACCAGAAATTAATTGTGTTAATAAATAATTAACGGTTTGGAAAGTATCATCTTTCTTTTTTGGTCAACAAGAAACTATATATCGTCTTTGATTTATTTTTAATTTTGTTCAATTTAAACCACTAATATCCAAAAACTCAATGGGTTCTAACTAACTTAGTTCAAGTCGGGATGCCCTACTAGGAGTAAAGCTCTCCTGATATGAATATTCTCTATTCACAAGATTCGAAAACCGAAACGTTATTTAAGAGGTGAATATTAACTCATGGGAAAAAAAGAAAGTTTTGATTTTTTTTCCGGTCTGAACCACTGATATCAAGAAATCTAATAGGTTATGACTAATCTAGTTCAAGTCAGGAAAGTTCAGTAGGAAGTAAAACTCTCCCAAAGTGAATTTTCTTTAGTAGCAAGACTCATACTTGAAACCTTACTTGAGGGGAATAAGCTCATTACTATTTCAATTAATCTATTTTGGTAGAAAATTTTTATTTTATCTTAGGAAATGGAAGTTCATAAGTTCATGTATTAATAAATCTCTTACCAGAATTAAAGGCTTGATGTTTTGATGGTCAAAACCCGAACCCTCCTCCTGGCATAGATCCAAAAGAACATCTAAGAAATCACCATTCCTCGTGGTCGACCCAGCCGCCCGATCTTTCAGTCGCTTCTCAATTATATCCTCGAAAATTTCATGCAACCTCCAATAGGAACCCTTTACGTCCCTCTTTATCCCCTGCAAATCGAACCTTCGGAGAAAGGGGAAGTAGTCAGATAGATTTGGCTTACCAGCATGCTCCGTGATCCGCCACACAAGATCCTTGAACTCCTGGGCTCTCTCAAACTCGGAATCCACGACATCGGCTGAGAACAACGTGCTCGATACCAGGTTCAGGCTTGTAGCAAATGCCACCTTGCCAATATCTACGGGCTCTCCGGTGCTCACATGCTTTTTCTTGATATGGCGGATGAGCTGCTGGACCTTCTCGTGCCTGAGATGCTGGAGAGCGTCGAGGCCTTGAGGTGAGAACAGATTGGTGGTGCAGGTCCGGCGGCGGTTGCGCCACACATGGTCCCCTGGGACCCAAGCAAGGGTGAACTCAGGGTTTGGCTGGGCGGCGATTGCATCAGGGACTGTCCTGTCGGAGAACACACCTTCATTCTTCCCAAGGATCTCCTGCGCGGCCTCAGGAGAGGAAGCCACCACCGTGGTGATAGAGCCGAGGCGGAGGGTCATCAGTGGGCCGTGGCGCTTGGCCATCTGGTACAGCGACTCGTGAACTTTGGGTCCCAGATGGGGAAGAGACCCAAGGATCGGGAATCCAGTGGGTCCAGGCGGCAGTTTCCCGAGTTTAGATTTGCGGAAGAGAGATCTGATGAGGAGGAAGATAACCGGGAGGAGAATGAAGTAGATGTGGAGTTCCATGGCTATGGAAAATTTGTGCTGCTGGTGGCGCTTGTACTTATGAAATTGGGTGGTGAACTTATTTTGTACTTGTGAACTTGGATCCTGACCAGAAGGGCGTTTGACCAATTAACTGAATAATAATATTTGCAAATCATGTGACAGCTTGCTAAGTAATTAATTATCAGCCTACCCTGAAGATCACGTGTTATTTATTATAATGTCACAATGAGTCACTGATATAATTTCTGTCTACACCAAATATTTGGAATATTTAAATTATAAAATATCTACTTGAGCATGCAAAAAAAAAAAAGAGAGTCCATTTTCACTTAAAACTCCAAACTAATAAGTGGTGGTACACAATTTTCTTATAGGCTAAATTCCAATCTCTCATTTATTTTATATGAGATCGACTTCTCAGCATAAATAATACAGAAAATAGAGATAAAAGAGGACCTACGAAATCATGCAAAAGAGTTGTTTCCATAAACTTGAGGATGAGTTCCATTTGCAGCGACACACTCAGTTAGGAATCCCAAGGGTTGACTTGGTGGTACGTAAAGATGGTAGTGTCCTCCCACATTTAATGTTTACATCTCTTCAGTTTGGTTCGCACCTCTGCTTTATCCTATCTCTTAGGCTTGTAGATGTGCACACACTGTAGAGATTAGTCGAGAAAAAATCAGGATAACCTAACAACAAAACAAAACAGAGGGCACCCGCATAGAATTTTATAATGTTTCTAAATATCTCACCTAACTCAGGTATTAGCTGAGAAAATATTCAGTAAAACAGTTATACTATATGTCAATGTGATAAATTTGTCCAATAAAAATTTGACATATAATAAATGATTATATATAGTTACTAAATCATAAAATTTCCTTGAAATATAAAAAAAAATTCTAATAAATAGTTAACTCTGATTGGACAAATTTATAAATAGTGAATTATGATTGAATATAATATATTACATCAGTATTACTTATATAATATTACGGCTCTATTAAAGACTTCCTCATATTTGCTAGCCTCTATTGTACAATTGGATTTTCTCTACCAGTTGATATGCATGATAAAAAAGAAACATGGATTTCAATATGGAATGATGATCGCTTAATTTAATAACAAAAAATATTTTTCAAATGGTTTCGTAATTTGGCAGTGCTGGAACTTAATTAAATCGTACCATGAAAAAATTTTAGAATATCATGTCTCCCAAAAACGTTGTGAGGAAAAGCTAATTAAATTACTTTGATTGGTATTAATTATGATAGCTGTTTGGGTGATTAACACTAATTTACTTGTTTATCACATTTTAATTAGTATTTCTTTATATTATGTAACGAGGTAGGATCTCCTGTAACATTCACATCTTTAACCCTTTGTCTTGATTGGCGTGAAGAGAGGGGAAGGGAAAAGAAAGAAGGGCAAGGAGAAAAAGAGAAAGAAGATAAAATATTTATCTTATTTGGGTGTATTATAATAAGGGAAATGGATGGACAAATCTATCATACATACATTTAACTTATTAATTAATAGATTAATATATCATTCTTTTTATAACAAACTCATTTACACATTCAAATTAATTTCAACATAAGAACTTTTAATTAGATAGTTCGATAATCAAATACTTAATCTAACATAAATAATATATTTTAAAACTCATATAAATAATTCTTTTCTGGTTCCATGTATGTAGATTATAAAGAACATATAAGTTTAAGAACAACATGTTTGTGATTTACATGAAAGAAAAATGAGATTATAGTTATGTTTTGATTTCATAAAAGGGGAATTTGATAATTGTCTTTTAAGCGAAATTTTATTATTCATTTCACTCCATCCAACTTCAATTCTAGGGTGAAGTAAAAGTGGGTTTTGGAGGGGAATTGGAGTGAATGATTTCCCTCCATTCCCCCTCCCCTCAATTCAAAATAACTATCCAAATGAGGAAAAATTTTTGCACCCATTTAATTTTACCCTCTTTTCATCCCATCCAAATATAGTGTAATAGTCCCCTATTGCAATAAATTCTCTTTTTGCCCTGAAATGATGGATCCTAACTTCCAGATTTTTTCTATCATCTTGAAGGAATTTAAATTGAAGTTTCAATATTAAACAAGTATAGCATTATCTGAGAAATTTTTAGGTGAACTCAATCCACCATAAACTCCTTAGAAAAAGGGTAAATAACATAATTGCATCCATATTTTGACTGAATTCCACTTTTAGCACGAACTTTTTCGCGTAACCTAGGAAGACACGAACTTTAAAACGTTTGTTTCATTTAGAATGTGTCTATTTTTCCATTAAACCCAACGGACTATCCTACGTGGGCACTTTCTTGGCAAACGACAGCTAATGTGGCAATGCCACGTCAAATACGTTTAAAAAGATGCCGATTTTACCCTCAATACTCTTCATTAATTCAAACGCACGTTAATTGCTTGATTGAATCGATTCTAAAATTTAAAATTTATTTATTAATTGAAGAATAGGTTCCAACTTGGTACTTGAAACCTGGGGTATAATATAGGATCTAGACAGCTATAGGGACATTTAAGAGAAGAAGATAAAATTATAAAATTGTTATCGATAATTTAAATTAATAACAAGTATTTAAAGGTAAACTTGACTTTTTTTAATGCCTTTGACGTGGCATGGCCTCATCAGCCGCTGTTTGCCATGTAAGTGTGCCATGTAGGACAGTTCATTAGTTTTGATGGAAAAATGGACGTCGTGCTAAACGGGACTAAAGGTTTAAAGTTCATACCTTCCTAGGTCACAAGAAAAAATTAGTGCTAAAGGTGGGAATTTAGTCAAAGCACGGGCACAATTAAGTTATTAGCTACCGTTAGAAAAATTACTAATACTTTTACAAGGGATCAGGAAGCACCGATACTTTTTTTCTAATAGTTTACTTCAAAATTTCTCACATTACACAACTACTCTCACATAAGCACTGATACTTTTTTTCTAATAGGTTTACTTCAAAATTTCTCACATTACATAGCTACTCTCACAGTTTGACATGGCCTTCTAAATTTATGACACTTCAGCCTATATTAAATGGTCAACTAGGAGACGAAGGTGAGTTGACTATAACTAAACCTCTACAATTTGTGAGCGAAGAAAATGAGGAGTCTATTCAGTGTAAAGATAGGATAGTCTGGCACACCGACAACATTAGAAAGGATAGAATAAAGGGGGATTACAAAGCAGAATTGCTCGTGGGTTAGAGTATTTAGTGCCATGATGAATTAGGAAAATGAATAAAAATATTTTTTTCTAAAGTAACTTTCTACGTGACCAATGTGTCTTAGGTTTATTAGTACTATATTGAGCCCATATATATATATATGGTTTTGATGTAAAAGGTGACACAATGATGGACATGAGTCGGTTAAAAAATTAAAATATGAGGATTTGAAAAATCAAGTTTTAATCTCCATCACCTCCTGCCTAATAACCGAATATATGCTTCTCTTAAAAGATAATAAAATTGACTAAAAATAAGAGATTTTAGAATCTGAAAAGGATTTGAAATCTGGAGTCGGTTAAAAATGAATAAAGAGGATTTTTCCTTGATTTTGTTGAAGAGAAAGAGTCATTGCTTGGGGCAAGGATTTACATTCTTGAGAAAAGAAAGTGAGGATAAAATATTTTCCTAACCAGGATTATTACATTCTGTCTTTTATTTTTGTTAGTTTTGGGTCTCTTTTGAGCTTTTCATGGGTGCGAGGAAGAGGGGAAGAGAGAGAAAGAGGCTATAACTGCATATTCATGTCATACTCTGCTTCTCTGCATATCCTCTTTTTCTTCTTCTTCTTTTCTTAAAAATGAAATATGGGATCAAAGCAATTCCGGCCCAACTATTGCTCGAAATATCTGACTTTTCTGATTTATCATGGCTCAAGGAAACCGTTTTCAGCAAAATCAAAATCAGAATCAAACCGAAACAATAATAGTTTCTAGCCAGTTAGTGTTGCTTCTTTTGCAACCACAAATAACTCAGTTAATTAGCCATCTATGGAGAACACCTCACAAATAGCCATACATGGTCCCTTTTATCTTCATAATGGCAATTGTCCAAGGCTCATATTAGTCACTCATGTACTTAGTAGACAAAATTACAAAACATGGTCTCATTCTAAGTTGGTGGCACTCAATGCAAAAAAATAATCTTAAATTCATAGATAGAAGCATGCGAGAGCTTTTTGCAGAAGAGTCCAACGCGAGCATCTAGTCTCGAGTCAATAGTATAGTAATCTCTTGGCTTCTTAATAGTCTCGAAAGAAATAGCCGATAGCGTGTTGTATTTGGAAATAATAGAGGCTGTTTGGATTGATCTTTGTGATATGTTTCAACAAAGCAATGCCCCACAAATTTTTTAGCTGAGGCAACAATTAATCAACTAATAGAGGGGTCTTTCGATGTGAATACATATTTTACATGTCTAAAAACTCTGTGGGACGGACTAGGAACTATCAACCTCTGCCATCATGTGAATGTGGTGCAATGAAGATGCTGATTGATAATGTTAAATAGGAACATGTGATGCAATTTTTGATGGGTTTGAATGATTCCTATAGTGGAATTCGAGCAACACCTATGATTGATCCACTATCTTCTCTATTGAAGATTTTCAATCCTGTTGTTCAAGAAGAAAGGTAGAGAATGATAGGAGAAAGGCTAGGTGCTCCACAAAATCAATGGCTTTTAGTGTGAAATGATTGATGCTGAGATCCGGAGTTGCCACTATAGTAGGAAGTGGCTGGATCAAGGAAAGTGAGAAAGTCCCATTTGTTCTCATTGTCGAGCCATGGGCCATAGAATATATCGGTGTAACAAACTTCATGGATACCCCTTAGATATCAGCCCAGACCCAAAAATAGACTCTATACCTTTAGGGCCAAGGATAGAATTCAAGTAAGACTCAATTTCAAAAGGAGAAACAACAGTGTTTTCCTCCTTCTACAACTACAATGTTAACAGTAGCACTAGGGACTTTATGAAATGATCAGGTCCAGTAGCTAATTGCCTATTTGAGCTTGCAACTCAATGTCACAGCCTGAGACTACTTCCAGCTCCACCAAACACAATGTCGATTTCATTGTTTCACATATTCATGGTATGCCTATCCAATCTCCTTTTCTTCCACAATCACATATCGTCTTTTCTCCAAAAATGCTTGAATCATCGATAGTGGTGCTACTCATCATATCTACTGCAATTCTTCTTTGTTCTCTAATTTAATGATTGTCATTGTTGAGCCAGTCACTTGGTGAGTTTGCCTAAATAACTCAAATTGGAACAGTTAAAACGCCATATTCTCTTATCCCGCAGGAAGTCCTTTATATCCCCTATTTCTCTTTTAATCTTCTCAGCATAAGCTCTCTCATTTTGAGTGTCCCTTTCTGTATTAACTTTCTTTCAAATTCATGCTTCATCTAGGACCAGGCCCGAGGCTTAATGATTGGGATGGGTAGGCTCGAAAACAACCTTTACTTCTTTAAGGAAGCACAACCTTCACATGCTTCAATTTTATCTCTTTTTACTATGTCGAAAAGTAGTATATGGCATATGAGACTCTACTACAATGAATGATTTACCCTCTCATTGTCAAACTCATCATATTGCCAAGCAAAAGTGACTTAGAAGAACTTTTCTATAGTCCCTTTTGATCTCATTCATTTGGATACTTGGGGACCCTTCCAAGTTCTAACAATTGAAGGACAAATTTTTTTTTTACCGCTGTGGATGGTTGCTCATGAGCAACATGGACTTACTTAATGGGCGCTAAGTCATATGTACTCTCCATCTTTCCTCATTTTTATCATCACATTCTGACTCAGTACGAAGGCAATATAAAAGATGTGAGGCTAGATGATGCATTGTAGTTCACCTTTCATGAATTTTTTGATTTTAAAGGGATTATGAGCTTCCATTCCTGTGTTAAAACACTCGAACATAGTTATAGAGCGAAAACATGAAAACACCCTTAATGTTGCTCAACCTTTTTTGGTTGCATATATCTATGGAACATTGGGGAGATTGCATAAAACAACTGTTTACTTAATCAATCGTGTTCCTTCTCCCATTCTATCAAACAAAACACCTTTCAAAGTCCTAAACAAAAGATCTTCCTACAATCATCTGAGGGGTGTTTGGCTATTTGTGCCATGCCTTGACTTCAATTGTCAATGGAACAAAGTTCGAGCATGTGTCTTCCTGGGTTACCCTTTGGCTACAAAGGGTATAAGCTTATGGATATTGAAAGCAACAGAATCCTCATTTCATGACATGTTGTCTTCCATGAAACTATTTTTTCCTTTGCTTAGTCTCGAGATGACAGCTCTAAGCTAGATATCTTTCATGACAAAATCCTTCCTACACCTGTAGCATGTGTCAAAGCCATCTACTCTTACATTCACACACCTCACAAATCATTCCTTCGAGCACTTGTCCCAAAAGATCTACAAAAGCACCAGCTTACCTTTCTGGTTATCGTTATTATTTGTCGACAGGTGAAACATTTCAAAAATCTTACACCTGTCCCAGCAATATTGTCTATCCAATTTCTAATTATGTTACTTATGATAAGCTCTCTAAATCTTATAATCATTTTGCATTATCTATTTCTTTTCTTTCTAAGCCTTCTAACTACTGACAAGTAGCTCAGTCACAGATCTGGAAAAGAGCCATGCACATTGAGCTACAAGCCTTAGAGGATAATCACACATGGACAATTGTCTCTTTTCTTGCATGAAAGAAAGCAATGGATTTTAAATGGGTGTATAAAACTAAGTTAAAAGCAGATGGTACACTTGAAAGACATAAAGTATGGCTTGTTGCAAAGGAATACACTCAGAAGGATGGGGTTGAGGTTAATGCCATAGAAGTTATACTTTAAAACACACTTGTAAACCTTTAATTTGAACTAAGAAAATGCATTTCGCTTGTTATTTTTCTGAATTAGGCTGAATATGCTTGTTAGGAGGATTGTATCCACCCTCTAAGTCTCTCTGGTTGTGTGCAGCATTTCCTCAACAAGAAATATGTCGAGTAAGATATCAACAGAAAGCTTGTCGAGTCAGGAATCCAACGCATCAAACCATGCAAGATTCAGAGCTAAAATGAGGAAGTTATGGCCCAACGAAGCAAACTACACAGAAATAGAGCATACCGCAATAACAGGAATTCTAGCAGTCCAGCGCCCAGGATCTAGCACACCGCGGTGCCAAAATACTACACCGCGGTGCACCCACTTTCACACTCTAGCTTGGAACTTTGTGGACGAGTTCATGCGGCCCATGTGCAGAGGATAATAGGTAGAAATTGTCAACAAAGGTTGCAGAACTGCCCTTAAGTGGCCAACTTGGGCAAGTGGTGCAAGAGGACAGGGGGGGCTCTTTGCCCATAAAAAGACCTCCCCACCTTCACAAAAACACACACTAGCATATCATAACATTCAGCACAGAGCTGATAGGCTACCAGACTGAGGCCAAAGAAGGAAGGAATTGTCGGAGTGAAGTTATGAAGTCCCGGGTGTCAAAGCTAGGATCATGGAAGAAGGAGACAAGGCATCAAGCTCATCTTCGGTGTTTTAGTTCCCATCTTCCTTTGTTCTTTCTTCTTCTTTTCAGTTTCGTAACTTTCAATCTAATGAACATGTATTGCAACAAAACGATGTCCAGCTAGTTTTCCTTTTTTGGGTAATAGGTGGAACTTAGTGTTCATTTCAACCATGTATTGAGCTTGTAAGGTCTGGATTGATGTTAGTGTTTGATTTCCTTTATGTTTACGGTGCTTAATGCATTTATTGATGTTTGGCCAACTCGACAAACCGAACTAAGGAACGGTGAGGTGCCACGAGAGTGAGGATCCCATCGCCTACGTAAACATAACCTAGGAATAACCGTACCAAGAGGTAGGTTAGTCATTCTAAGAATAGACGAGACGTGTGAGAAGGCCCTATGAGGTAGCCATCACCCTAGGATCTTAACTCGGCTATGAACAGACCCTTGGTCCCTTAATCCTAACTACCTAGAGATAGAGTGGGTTAGAATCATCCTATTGATACATCCTAACTACAGCGAGAGTCGGATTAGGTGACTTTAGACACATGGATAGGAAAGAAAGGACACTTCGTTTGATCTAGTAAAACTAAAGATGGTTGAAATGGACCTAAGTGAGACCAAACCCCTAGAATCGTTTCCGTGTTGAAGTTAGGTTTTATTTTCTTATTGTTACTCTTTTACTTCTTTTTCCATACATCTTTGTTATTGCTTGGTTTGGCTTAGTATCTTGTGTTGTAAGTTCGTGCTCTATAGGTTTTAGTCCTTGTGGGAACGATACCCTCTCACTGGGATTTTATTACTTGCGATTCGTGCTCTTGCAGGCTAGATAGCAAACAGTTGACTATTTGGATACTTTTTCCCCAGTGGTAAAATTAGCTTTACTCAAGTTGATTCTGTCTGTTGCAACAGTCAAGCACTGGCATTTAGCTCAGTTAGATGTTTTGAGTGCTTTCCTTCATGGGAACCTCGATGAAGAGATTTATATGCAACTCTCACCTAGGTAGTACTAAGGGAGGAGGAGTCTTTACCTTCAAATATAGCACACGGGCTTCATAAATCAATGTATGGATTAAAACAAGCCTCACAATAATGGTTCAATAGACTTTCTAAAGCTCTTTTTGCTAAAGGGTTCAGATAATCACAAGGGGACCATTATCTCTTCACAAGATCCTCCTCTGTCGGTCATTTGTGGTCCTATTAGTATATGTAGATGACATTATTATGGTTGAAAATTATTAGGAAGCCATGTAGTTAGCAAAGGGAGCTTTGGGGAAGAAGTTGAAGTAGAAGGACTTAGGACCACTAAGATACTTTCTAGCCCTTGAGATTGCATGATCTTCAACTGGCATTTCAATTTAATTAGAGGAAATATGCTTTAGAGCTCTTGGCTGACACTAGACAGCTAGGTTCAAACTAGTAAAAGTGCTCATGGAACCAGGACTCAAGCTATTGGACGAAGAGGGTGAATTACTTGAAGATCTTACAAGCTATAGAAGACTTATAGGAAGATCAATCTATCTCACCTTAACAAGTCTAGACCTTAGTGCATAGGTTGAGTCAATTCTTAGTGGCACCTTGAGACAGACATATGCAAGTAGCTTAAAGAGTATTGCAATATATGAAAGGAGCTCTAGGGTAGGGTGCTTTCTTTTCTGCAAATTTGAAAATACAGTTAAAATAATTTACAGTTGCAAGTTGTGACAACCTGCCCAAACACAAGAAGAATAGTGCATGGATTTTATTTCTTCCTTCGAGCTTCTTTAAACATTAGACAGATTGTAGTGTCAAAGTCCTATGATGAAGCTGAATATAGGGCACTGACGATTCCTTGCTACGAAATAATTTAGCTTTTTGGCCTGTTGAAGGATTGAATGTTGATAATGAAGGGCTAGTCTTGCTAAACTACAATAGCTAAGTTGCATTACATATTGGGGACAACTCGGTTTATCACGAGTGCACCAAATACATTGAATTGGATTGCAATTTTGTGAGAGAAAAGATAAAGGGGGAGTATAGAAGACAATGTATGTTTCAAGCATAAATTAGTCGGTAGATATTCTTACTAAGTTTTTACACCCAAAACAATTCCATTCCGATAAGCAAGATGAGAATACACAATTTGTACTCTCCATCTTGAGGGTAGTCTTAACAAGGATTATTACTTGCTATTTTCTATTTTCGTTAGTTTTGGGTCTTTGCTGAGCTTGTCACACTATTGTAACAGATGTGAGGAAGAAGGGATGAGAGAGAAAGAGTTTTTAACCATAGTTTTAAAAACCGGACCGGACCGGTCGGTCAAACTAGTCTGATTGAGAACCGGTCATTAGTCTGATCGGGTTTTAGTAATTACTCCGTTGGTAGCTAAAATAGGATTAGATCCTGTTACTCTGCCGACTCAACTCGGTTTTCACCGAACCCATGAAAACCAGTAAAAGAATCGGTCAAAATAAAAAAATTTAAAATCAAAACAGAAAAGGGAAAAAAACCCTAATAGTGATGTTGTCGTCTTCTGCATCTCGCTCACTTCAGAGCCCCTCTTCTCTTGCGCCATACCATGTGCTTCCCATGATGTGGCAATTTGCTCCATCTCCTCTATTTTAGTTTTCCATGGCAGAACCGTCTTCTACTGCTTCACCCATGAAAAATCAAGTCTAAGAGGTAAGCGTTTGCTACTCCCCTTCTTGACCTTTTTCAAGATCAAGTTTTTTATATGATGTATATGCCTTCCTATCGAAATCCATATCGTAGCAGATGGGACCGTCTTCTCTGCAGAGCTGAATGTTAAAAGCCATCACTGATGGGGTCTATTCTACCTCCTACCCACTGTTAATAACTTGTCGCCAAGGTCGACAAGCGCGACTATTACAAGGAAAAGATGGTTTTGTTCTCGGGAATCTTGGGCAACGGCGATCTTGTGACTGGAGCACATGGCGGCATGGCCTCCTTGAAGAAGTCGTCTTGTCTCTAATTCTTAAAGAAAGTACTGTGATTCTTAATTTCTAGATTTTAATTTCTTAGAAATTAATTAGGTTAGAACAAATAAGGGGCCACGCGCACAAAATCCAAACATTGGTTGGCATGTTCGTGCATTCTGGATCATTTTGTAATTTAAATTTATATTTTTTGGATTGAAATTGGATATTGTAATATTAGGTTGAAAAGTGAAAACTATGTATTAATGTTTGGAATGTGATATTTTATAATTATTATCATCATCATTCTAAAAATTTGGTTGAACCCATTAAACTTCGGTTGGACTTATAAACCTGTGAACCCATACTTTACCGGTTTCCGGTCCGATCCAATTTTAAAAACTATGGTTGTAATTGTATATTCATGTCTTATTACAGTGAATGTATAGAATATAATATAAATACAAAGGCCAGCCTTAGCATTTTGACTTGAGCTGAGAGCTTTTCTATCACTTTCCTTTGTCATGCTCTGCTTCTCTACAAATCCTCTTCTTTGTCTTCTCCTCAAATTCTGATAAACGTGTGGGAAAAGGTAGAGAAAGGATGAAGAGGCTTTTGTCCATCAAAAGGCAATTATAGAAAGGTAAGAAGGCAAAGAATAGATCGTAAATCGTTGCAACAATCATCCTTTGCTACATAGGGTTTGAGTATGAATCTAGATAAGTGTCTCGAAACCCGTCTCATGTGAGTGTGAATTACGTATTGTCAAATTCTAGGATTATAGTATAATATTTTAAATTTCATGACAATGTAGTACAAATCTGAACAACATGTGGTATCAGAGCACTGATTTAGGATAGCATTTTTTTGGCTAAATATTTTATGTTAGCATATTTCATCGTGATAGGAAGCAGAACAATAAGTAACAATTTGATGTTTTGCTGATTTAGTATTGTACTGTGAATTGATATTTGAATGATTGGATTCTATTCCGTTAATTTGTGTCCACCATAAACTCTACGTAGGGAAACAATGGTACGTTATAAAATTTTAAATGTACCATAAAGATTTTATCTCCCATATCTTAAAATCACTTGATTTGATATAAGAAGTATGGAAACTTGTTAGTTACCAAAGTGGCCTGCCTGAATTTGTGTTTAGATATTTGAGTTGAGTGTGATCGATTCTTCATCATTAATTTGATGCTATTAAGAATGACATGCGAGATTGACTGAACAATTGGGTATATTGATTGTACTGTTAGGAGATCACTCAAATATGGATATGATCAATAACATTCAATGGATTATGAGGGGTTTTTACTTGTTAATGAATCGATTTATCTCAAACCCAGAGATGGTGAAGATTTGTTGATTTTTTTGGATGTCAAGTATTATTGGGGGGAAAAAAGGAGAGAGAAGTACTATTGATATAATGATTTGTATGATTTGTTTATCCATTCTCGACCTAAAATCATAAGTTTTAGGCCACTTCCCATACATTTGGAGATTAATTGCATAACTTTTCATCATTGAAATTGAATGGTCATAAATGATAGTTTTCAGAGTTTTACATATGAATTAGATATTGCTGAGAGTCATTTGATGTGCAGCGAAGGAAAGAACATGTGTAGAAAGATGATGAAGACAGGCCTTCTTTGATGTAGCAATTTTCGGAGGAGATTTCTCATATTCTGTATATGAGAAAGATTCCAACGCATCAAACAAATCCCAAATCGAAGTTGAAACGAGAAAGTTATGGAAGAAAACTGCATGTAGAACAGGGGATGGACCGTGATCCATAGACTGCGGTCTACTGGGGCAATTTGCTGGGACCCACAACTTTCAATCCCACATGATCAGACCATGATGAGAGGAAGTATACTTGCTCTATAGATAGTGGTACACCTTCTACAAATGGAAGAATATACATATACATATATATATATATAGATAAGAATTGAAGAAGAGAAGAAAGGCAACACTCAAAGAATACGAAGAAGGCATCACAACAACAAATCATAAAGTCGGGATCGGGAGATTTGACTTCACTATCTTGAGTACTTCCTGCCATTTTCTTCTGATTTTCATAATGTTGTCTCCTCTTCCAACTCTTGTATTTCCTTTTAATATGTTGAATTAAACCCCTAAATTCCTAGGGGAATCAATGGAACCATTTCAATGTTTTAAGTAAGGACTTTCTTTCATACATACAATTTTGTCGAGATATGCCTCCTATGTGTTATTTATGCAATTTCGTACTTTATGCTTTCTTTTGGATTGGTCACCCACGAGATCGAACTTGAGATAGAGAGAAACCTCGGGAGAGGAAATCGAAGTCACGCTAGAAATTGCATAATCTATGTTAATTTATGTCGGAATGTGAGGTTATTCGTGCAAGCACATAGGAAGATGGTGAGCACCCTAGATAGCCATGTAGGGTTGGTTTAGATTGGCCTTTCAACATTAATCTTCTAGGAATAGAGTGGATTAGTGTCTTCCACTTAGGTACATTCGTATGATATCGGAAGGTATGTACGATGGAAATGGGGAAACACTAGAACCCTAGATTAATAACATGACATAATTAATTGTGTGAAATAAGGATTCTTGCTTAAGACTAGAATGGGAGAAGTTGTGAACCTTAGAGCTTTTCATCTATTGATTTCTGTCTATTTACTTTCTGTCTTTTTAATTACTCGCACTCTACTCAACTTATTCGATTGACTTGACTTAAAATTAGTTGTGCCAATTTTAGTAATTAGTAGAAGAGTCTTTGTGGGAAGATACTCTACTCACTCTGTATTACTTGTCTGCAATATGTATAGTTGCGTACATTACCCTCAATCACTCGCAACAAGTTTTGAAGCCGTTGCCAGGGACTCTTTTTCTGCTAACCTAAGACCAAGCAATTGTTCTTCGACCAAGTTGTTTTTCTTTATTTCACTTGTTTCTCTTGTTGTTTGTTTAGGTGAGACTTTCTGTCTTGCATGCAAAGAAGAGAACAAAGAGAGTTACTTCAACCTGATTCGGAAATAGAATGAACCCTTCGTAGAAGGCTAAGAAAGCAAGGGCAACATCGAGAAGCCATGGAGCACGGGCAAGGAGGTGAAGTAGTGCCATAGCAACGTCGGAAAACAATCAGGGAGTATGCACAACCCCAATTTCTGAATTAGTCAAGCATTGTCAAGCCATCGGTGCAAGTCCACACATTCAAAATCAAACATTCAGTGATTCAGATGCTTCAAACTTCTTTCTCTTTTGGAGGAGCACAGAATGAAGACCACCATGTGCACCTAGCAAAATTTTTGGAGATATGTGACACTTTCCGATTCAATGGAGTGTCTCCCGAGTACATCCGCATGTCTCTTTTCTCTTTTTCTCTAAGGGACAAGGCAAAGTCTTGGCTGCTGTAACTCCCACTGAGCACTCTCGACACATGGGAGGCAATCACCGAGAAGTTCTTGGCTCAATATTTTCCACCTTCCAAAACGATGAAGGTAAAGAACGACATTATGACCTTCAAGCAGCAACCAGCAGAATCTTTCTATGAAGCATGGGAGCGGTTTGAGGAGCTACAACGAGCATGCCCCAATCATGGTATTGAGATTTGGACATTCGTACAAATTTTTTATAATAGTTTATTGGAAAACTGTCAACCTTCTCTTGATGCTGCTGCAGGTGGTTCAATTCTGAACAAGCACCCAAGGAAGCCTATGAATTGCTCAAGGAGATGGCATGAAATGGCTACTAATGGCCATCCGAAAGGGCAACGGGACGTGGACTTGCAGGGATACATTCGGTAGACGCTATAACAGCCCTTTCTGCTAAGATGGATGCACTATTCAAGGAAGTCACGTCATGGAAGAGTAAGGGAGAGGGGCAAAGCTATGGAACCACCGAGGAAGGAACATCCATGGAACCGGTGCAGGAATTTCAAGAGAGGGCCAATTACATTGGAGGGAACCCGAGGAGTAATCCGTACTCAACCACGTACAATCTGGGTTGGAGAAATCATCCCAACTTCTCCTATGCCAACAACAACAACAAGGCCAATCCACCACCGGGATTTCAACCATCTCAGAAGCAACAATCTTTGGATCCTCATCGCCTCTCGAGATTAGAGGATACTCTTATCCAATTTATGAAATCTTCACAAGAGACACATGCTACTGTTCAATCAAATTCTAATCAAATTGTTGTCTTGCAATCACAGATGCGTAATGTGGAGAGGGTAGCTGGCTCAAGCAATCAACTCCCAACCTAATGGAGCGCTAGCGATACGGAGATCAATCCTCGTGGTCAAGGGAATGAACAAGTCAAAGTCATAACCCTAAGAAGCGGGAAGGAGCTACTAAGCACACAAGATGAGGCTAGATCGCAGTCCAAGACCACGGTCCAAGAAGCCGAACCAGAAGAACCTCTCTGTAGACCGCGGTCCAAGATGGAGCCAGCATTGACCCCCAAGCTAAGGCATCCCAAGACAACAACATTGACCAGCCTCAAACCAGTGGAGCTAAGGGCAACACATCAAAGCCGATCCGGACCTATCCACCTCTTCCCTTTCCACAAAGAGGACAAAAGGAGAAAACTGAACATCAATTCTGTAAATTCCTAGAAGTTTTTAAGAAATTACATATTAATATTCCTTTTGGAGAAGCTTTGGAGCTGATGCCGAGTTACGTCAAATTCATGAAAGAAATCATCTCGAAGAAGCGTAGGCTCGGTGACTATGAAATAGTTACATTGACCGAAGAGTGTAGTGCAATCTTACAATGTAAGTTACCTCAAAAGCTAAAGGATCCAGGTAGTTTCACTATCCCTTGCGTGATTGGAAAGGATTTTGAGGGTAAGGCATTATGTGATCTTGGTACTAGTATAAACTAGATGCCATATTCTGTTTTTATGAAATTAGGCTTGGGAGAAGTGAAACTAACATCGGTAACTCTTCAATTAGCTGATCGTTCACTAGCTTATCCTCATGGGATATTGAATATGTTCTTGTTAAAGTTGATAAATTCATATTTCTGGTTGACTTTGTGCTGCTTGATTATAATGAGGATCGCAATATACCTATTATTCTTGGAAGACCATTTTTAGCAACCAGTCATGCATTGATTGATGTACAAAAAGGAGAACTCACCATGAGAGTGAATGATCAAGAGGTTACATTTAATGTTTATAGATCCATGAAATTTCCAAATGACTCTAATGAGTGTTTTTCTATTGATATCATAAATGAGGTGACAAGCGAAGTTTTCAACGAGAGTCAACCCGAAGATGTAATGGAGGCAGCTTTGCAAGGAAGATCATACAAGGAGAATGGTACAAGTCATGAAGAAGCAATTCAAGCACTTGAGTCATCACTCTCAATTCCCAAGGAACTCGATCATTTCGAGCACTTGGAGCTGTCTTCATCGACTCTCAAACCGTCTATCGAGAAGCCACCAAAGCTAGAATTGAAACCTCTTCCTAACCACCTCAAATATGTTTTTCTTGGCTCTTCTTCTATTCTTCCAGTTATTATTTCTTCCGATTTAACTAATGTGCAAGAAGAGAAACTCCTTCGTATTCTTCGGGAGCACAAAAAGGCTATAGGGTGGACTATCGCCGACATTCACAGGATAAGCCCATTCCTATGCATGCACAAGATCATCTTGGAAGAAAATTACAAGGAGTCAATTGAAAGACAAAGAAGGCTAAATCCTGTGATGAAAGAGGTGGTGAACAAGGAGATCATCAAGTGGCTCAATACGGGAATAATCTTCCCGATTTCAGATAGCAAATGTGTAAGTCTGATACAGTGCATGCCAAAGAAAGGTGGTATGACAGTCGTGACAAATGAATGAAATGAGCTCATTCCCACAAGGACGGTGACCGGATGGAGAGTATGTGTGGACTATAGGAAGCTCAACAAGGTGACTCGTAAGGATCACTTTCCTCTTCCCTTCCTTGATCAAATGCTTGATCGCCTAGCCAGTAAGGAATTCTTCTGTTTTCTTGATGGGTATTTTGGTTATAATCAGATTGTTATCGCACCTTATGATCAAGAAAAGATTACTTTCATTTGCCCATATGGAACTTTTGCATTTAGACATATGCCATAATGCACTGGCTACTTTTCAATGTTGCATGATGGCCATATTTTCTGATTTGATTGAACAATGCATAGAGGTCTTCATGGATGATTTTTCTGTATTTGGTGAAACATTTTATCAATGTTTAGAAAACCTTGACCTTGTGTTGTACCGTTGTGAAGACACTAACCTTCAAGACACTAACCTTGTTCTTAATTGGGAAAAATGTCATTTTATGGTCAAGGAAGGAATTGTGTTAGGTCACAAGATTTCAAAGCTTGGAATGGAGGTGGATCGTGCCAAAGTTGAGACTATAGAGAAACTACCACCTCCAATTTCCATTAAGGGAGTACGAAGCTTTTGCGACATGCGGCATTTTATAGAAGGTTCATCAAATGTTTTTCAAAAATAGCTAAGCCACTTTGTAATCTACTTGAAAAGGATGTTCCGTTTAACTTTCATGAAACATGTTTGCATGCTTTCAATCAATTAAAGATGAGGTTAGTCACTGCACCTATTCTCATTTCCCCCGATTTGGTCTCTACCATTTGAACTAATGTGTGATGCTAGTGACTATGCAATAGGTGCTGCTCTTGGACAAAGGAAAGATAGGATCTTCCACCCCATTTATTATGCAAGTCATACCTTGGATGAGGTTCAAGTGAACTACACTACCACGGAGAAAGAGCTATTGGCTGTAGCTTACGCTTTTGATAAATTTCGACCATATCTTATTGGAACTATAGTTGTGGTTTTTACAGATCATATGGCAATCAAATATTTGATTACAAAGAAGGATGCCAAGGCAAGGCTCATCCGATGGGTGCTACTCCTCCAAGAATTTGACTTAAGAAATTCGAGACAAGAAGGGTTCCGAGAATCAGGTAGCAAATAATCTATCTCGACTTGAGAATGATGCAAGCCAAGAAGTAGGGGTAATTAACGAAGTTTTTCCCGATGAATTTGTGCTATACATGTCTCACCTTCCTTGGTATGTAGATTTTGTGAATTATTTAGTCTCTTACCACATTCCTTTTGAGCTTAATGCACAACAAAGAAAGAAATTTTTACATGAGGTCCGGAGGTATGTTTGGGACGAGCCTTTTCTATTTAGGATATGTGCGGACCACATGTTGAGACGATGCATTCCCGAGGAAGAACAAAGAGAAATTTTGAAAGGATGCCATGACTCTCCTTATGGTGGACACTACGGTGGATAAAAGACGACAATAAAGATCCTTCAATCGGGATTTTATTGGCCCACATTATTCAAGGACGCTCATGCTTTTGCAGCTAACTGTGATCGATGCCAAAGGTCAAGTAATATATCAAAAAAGCACGAGATGCCCTTGAATAACATACATGAGGTAGAATTGTTCGATGTTTGGGAACTTGATTTCATGGGTCCTTTTCCTTCATCTTTCAGTAATCGCTTTATCTTGTTAGCAGCTGATTATGTTTCTAAGTGGGTAGAAGCCATTGCTTCTCCCACCAATGATGCTATTGTAGTCTTGACATTTTTGAAAAATAAATCTTCACAAGGTTCGGGACTCCAAGGGCCATAATAAGTGATGAAGATTCTCACTTCTGCAATAAACAATTTGAAGTTCTCCTGTCCAAGTGTGGAGTGAGACACCGTGTAACCCTTGCATATCATCCACAAACTAATGCCCAAGCTGAAGTGTCAAACAGAGATATCAAGAAGATTTTGGAAAAAACAATGAACACTTCAAGGAAGGATTGGGCTCAAAAACTTGATGATACTCTTTGGGCATACAAAACAGCATGTAAGACCCCAATCGGTACAACAGCGTACCACCTTGTTTTCGGCAAAGCTTGTCATTTGCTGCTGGAGCTGGAACATAAAGCATATTGGGCTCTTAACAAGCTCAATTTTGATCCACAAGTTGCTGGAGAAAGGAGACTCGTTCAGCTTCAAGAAGTCGACGAGCTCCAACACCGATTCTATGAGAATTCAAGAATTTACAATGAGAGGGTAAAGAAGTGGCATGTTAAGAGAATACTGGTAAGAGATTTTAAACCCGGTCAATTGGTCCTTTTATATAACTCTCATTTGAAACTCTTTCCAGGAAAACTCAAGTCAAGATGGTCTGGGCCTTTCCGAGTGACATGGGTGCTTCCGTATGGTGCCATAGAACTAATGAATGAACGGACCCGAAACAAGTTCAAGGTGAATGGCCAACAAATCAAGCTCTACCTTGGGTACTCCACTACACAAGAGGACACATATGCCGACAACTGATGCACCATGAAGTCGGGCCAAAGACTTTAAATGTGGCACTCCTTGGGAGGCAACACAAGAATGAAATAAGTTTTCGTTTCTTCTTTAGTTGCTTCATGCATTTTAGTTTATGAGCACTATTTTCCTTTGATCAGTTTTCATTGCATTTAGGAGATGTGAATTGAGATGCCAAAAAACAGAAGTAGTGAAATGGCTCAGTAGACTGCGGTCCACTGAAAACACTTCGTCCCGGTTCAGTGATCACGGTCCATAGACCGCGGTCCATCATAGGCCAGCAACAATTCGAGTTTCCAGACCCCAGTTTACTAAACCAAAACCAAAATCTGGTCTGGAGGGCTCGAAATTTAGGGTATTTAAAGACATCTTTTGCTAGGTTTGTAGCCCCCACTCCACATTCTTGCATCCTTGCCTCCATTGAAGAGATAGAAGCTCTCCAATCTCCCACTCTCTCTCTCTAGAAAGTGCAGCAACATTCTTCACTTCCAAGAGCAACACCAAGCCAATCTCAACCAAGGGAAGCCAAAAGATTGACAGGAATTCGACTTCTCGACCGGTGACATCGCTCTAAACTCTCTCTTCTTGCTTCTCTTGTTGAATCTTCATTACATATCCATAGCTCCTAGGAAAACTAGAGGACATGCATCATCATCTTCATCACTTGGCTACGATCCGGATAGATTTGCTTCTAAAGAATGTGAAGAATTGTTTGAACACCAATTTAAGAACAAGAATGCTATACCGGAAAGGGGTTTTATGTGGGACGATGCTAGACTCATGGTAGAATTCCATAGGGACATGGTGGCTCTTGGATGGGAAACATTTTGTAAACGACCAAACTTGGCTTGTAAGAGCATTGTTCGTGAGTTTTATGCTAATTTTCATGAAGAAAGCCCGGGCGGGGTCTTTGTAAGGAAGACTCGTATTCCACTTTCCATTGATGCCATTAGAAGTGTAATTGGTTTTCAAAGACGTAACTCATTTGGAGTAATGACAAGAGGTCTCAATGAAGATGAAATTATTGAAGTCATAGGGAAACCGGGAGTAAATTGGGAAACTAGAACTGATATAGCCCTTGTGATAAAAAGAGAAGATTTGAGCTATAGAGCTAGAGTATGGTTGCATTTCGTGTTCTCGGATTTTCCCATGCACCAGTTTAACTTTGGTGAGAAAAGAACGTATTTTTGCACTTTATTGCATCCTAACACATAGGAAATTTGATGTTGCAAAGTTAAGCTACAACAACATTACCTTGTGCTGTAAGAACAACGAGAGGAGTCTGTGGTTCCCCTCGATCATCATGGAGTTGTGCAAAAGAGCTCGGGTGCCGATTGACCAAAGTGTCGATATGATCAAGCCAAAGGATCCCATCAAAGCCTCAATCGTAAGCCAAATGATGCAAAAGGATTCGCTAACACCACCGGCACCATGACAAGAGCCACGAGAACTTCCACAACCCGTGGAAGATCCCAAAGCGGACATGAGTGACTTGTGACAAGTCATAGTGAGAGAAGCACAACGCAATAAAAGGATGGAAAGATGACAAAAGAAGTGGACTCGGTTCCTTGCAAAGTTTTGTAGCACTCATGCAAGGAACGAGGAACGAATTGTTGACAGGCTCGGAATCCCCATTGAACAGTATCCATCTCCACCTTCCACAAGTGATGAAGATGCCCAAGAGGGTGAAGGGAATCGCTCCTTCAAAGCAACAGCCTCCATCTAACAAGGCAAGTTTCCCCTCCTACTCTTATTTCACATTGAGGACAATGTGTTGTTTAGGTTTGGAGGTGCAAACATATGCCTTGCTTGTTTAAGATTCGCTATTTAGCTGTTGGTTTTCTCATGCACTTTGATCTATATTTTAGGAGTAGGTTTGCATTCCGATAGTAGTTGCATAATAGGTAAGGTTGGGTTGCATTGTGTGATTTACGTTTATGTATTTAAAAAAAATCTTTTGAAAAACCGGTTGATCCTTGTTCTACGATGACTATTAATGGCTGAATATTCAAAACATGATTGGATTTGAGATTGTAACAACCTTAGGACATGTTTTAGAAAGTTGTCAGGATGCTCAAACCCATTACTTTCATGACACTCTTGCATAAGGATAGCTTAAATTGACCATTGAAATTACTTGGTTGTATGGCTCACATGAGAATGGGCAAGAACATGAACCTAGATATCCCACTAAAAGCAAATAGAGAAAGAAACAGAATTTTGAAACAGTGAAAAATCATATGAAGTGCACAGTTATGAGCTTAATGAAAAGATGTGCCAAGGCGCTGAGTATTGCTGTACGGGCTTGAGCAAAATGTAGTGCAAAGAAAGGGGAAAAAAACCATACGCAATAGGGCCAGACATGTGCTTGTAATGGAAATTGTTCATTAGTCGAAACTCGAGGATAGATCCGAAGGGGTATCTCAAAACCTAATGCCTTGGACCAACTGGGATGGGAGCCATTGGTCAATTCCTCGCTACACGAGCCTAGCTCTTGGACATGACACTCAGAGTCGTGCACCACCAGATAAAAAACAAAGTTAAAAGAAATGAGCAGAATTGTCAAGGGCAATGTCTAGGGAAATGTTTGAGTCTTTTGATTGCTTGCTCGACCAACTTAGCTATTGATTTGGGTGCTTAAACTACGTTAAGAGTGTCTTGCACTAATACCAGACAAGTGAGGGCTGAATGATTTTAAAAATTTGACATCCTAAGGTAGAAGTATTCAACGTGAAGATTGTGTGATGAGTAAGAAGCCATTTCTAAGAATGTTTTGGGACCAATTTGGTTTAAATCTTTTGATTGCATGTTCTTAATTTTGCCCGGGATGAGCAAAATTCTAGGTTTGGGGGTCTGTTGATATAATGATTTGTATGATTTGTTTATCCATTCCCGACTTAGAATCATAAGTTTTAGGCCACTTTCCATATATTTAGAGGTTAATTGCATAACTTTTCATCATTGGAATTGAATGGTTATAAATGATAGTTTTCAGAGCTTTACATATGAATTAGATACTGCTGAGAGTCATTTGATGTGTAGGGAAGGAAAGACCATGTGCAGAAAGATGATGAAGACAAGGCTTGTACGATGCAGTAGAAAGATGATGAAGACAAGGCTTGTACGATGCAACAAATTTCAGAGGAGCTTTCTTATATTCTATGTATGACAAATATGGTAAATAATATATCATCGAAAAGTTTGTCGAGTAAGATTCCAACACATCAAACGAATCCCAAATCAAAGCTGAAATGAGGAAGTGATGGCCAAAGGAAGAAAACTGCACGTAGAGCAAGGGATGGACTGGGGTCTATAGACTGCAGTCTACTGAGGCATTTTAGCAAAGCAGACTCGGACCGCGATCTACTGGGGCAATTTGCTAGGACCCACAACTCTCAATCCCACACTGATCAGACCAAGATAAGAGGAAGTATGCTTGCTCTATATATAGTGGTGCACCTCCTACAAATGGAAGAATATACATATACAAACATATAGATAAGAATTGAAGAGGAGAAGAAAGGCAACACTCAAAGAATACGAAGAAGGGATCACAACAACAAATCGTAAAGTCGGAATCGGGAGATTCGACTTCACCATCTAAAGTTTTTTCTGCCCCTTTTCTTCTGATTTTCATAATGTTGTCTTCTCTTCCAACTCTTGTATTTCCTTCTAATATGTTGAACTAAACCCCTAGATTCCTAGGAGATCAATGTAACCATTTCAATGTTTTAAGTGTAAGGACTTTCTTTCATACATACAATTCTGTCGAGGTACGCCTCCTAAATGTTATTTATGCAATTTCGTACTTCATGCTTTCTTTTGGATTGGCCACCCACGAGATCGAACTTGAGACAGAGAGGAACCTCGGGAGAGGAAATTGAAGTCACGCTAGAAATTGCATAATCTAGGTTAGCTTATGCTGAAAGGTGAGGTTATTCGTGCAAGTGCATCGGGAGATGGTGCGCACCCTAAATAACCATGCAGGGTTGGTTTAAATTGGCCTTTCAACATTAATCGCCTTGGAATAGAGTGAATTAGTATCTTCCGCTTAGTTACATTCGTATGACATTGGAAGGTGCGTACGATGGAAGTGGGAAAACCCTAGAACTCTAGGTTAATAACATGACAGAATTAATTGTGAGAAAGAAGTATTCTTGTTTAAGACTGGAATTGGGGAAGTTGTGAACCTTAGGAGCTTTTCATCGATTGATTTCTGTCTGTTTTCTTTTTGTCTTTTTAATTACTCGCACTCTACTTAACTTATTCGATTGACTTGGCTTAGAATTAGTTGCGCCAATTTTAGTGATTAGTATAAGAGTCCTTGTGGGAACGATACTCTACTCACTCTGTATTACTTATCTGCGATACGTATACTTGCATGCATTACCCTCAATCACTCGCAACAAGTACCTTTTAGGAGATGGAAACTAAAATGATGGAAAAAGGATGGAATAGTTTGTGGTGTTATTTTTTTGACCGATAATTTGTGGCATTATGAAAATAAGTGATTGTATACTTGATTGGATGCCCATGTGATGTCTGCGACACTAAAAATCTAAAAATGAATTAAAAACTACAGTACACAAATTTAAATATATATACAGACACAAGTAAAATTTGAAACAAAAATTAATTAAAGAATCGGCCGGCCCCTGGCTCACCTTCCGTGCGCACTCATGCACATACGTCAATTAAAGTACTAAGCTCATTTTTTATTCAAATTTTGATAAATCTAGCTAGCAAGCTGTTTGGGGTATGTAGCACATGCGGACATCTAATGCATGTGCATTTCTATGTATCGTTTAGAGTACATGGGAGTCCTTCTCTGGGAGGAATCCTTCTGATTTTTATAATATAGAAATAAAATTAACTTACCAAATTACCATTATTAATTGGTTCAAATAGTTGAACACTTGTCTATTAGTTAAGGTCTCAAATTCGAACCTCACTAATAAAGAAATTCTAAAAGATTGGCAACGTGAATTTAAATCCATTGAAACTAAATAAAATTTTTCCATATTAGATTATACTCAATATAGTACGGTGCATGCACATATCTAATATACGTACATGAATTTCTATGCATTGGTTAGAGTATTTGGGAGATTTTTTTAATCGTAATCCTTCCGACTTTCAATAAATAAAATCCAATCAAGTGAATTATGATCATCTTACCTTTAATTAGAATCTTAAATTTGAGTTTCTTAATAGAGATAATTTATAATTAAGAGAATTTTACTCTTGAATAAATTAATGACGTGAACCTAAATTAATTAGAATGAGCTAACAGAATTTATTCATTCAGATTATGCTCCAGACCTGAACTTATGTGCTGACAGGCAGATAACTTATAGATGCCCGCTTCTATTTGTTTTTTATTGGTAAAAAAGTGGGCAGCAGTAGTGGCAACCCAGTCATCCCGCTATATAATGGTCGGACTTTCATATTCAGCTACAAACATACTTAAGACCTATTGGCTTCAGCCCATTAGAAAGCCCAATGAACATTTTAAATCCTGATGGATAGAAATCAGTTGCTTCCTTTTTCATGGCCACACGTGTCATTTATATATTTTAGCCACCAATCATTTTTTCACTTTTTGGCAATCAAATTAAACAAGAAGGACGAGAGCAAGAGAGAGTTGAGGAAACGGAGAAGATGAGAGGACGACGGTGATGGGTGATGAACGAATAGGTAATTGAGGTTAATTTCAATTTAATAGATGATGTCATTCGATTACATGTTATAATTAGTAAGTCTTGGTAAAAAAAAATATGTATTTATAAGTTTAAGTTCTGTTACGTGGAAGAGCCGAACACCAGAGTACCGCTCAAGACACCCACCTGTTTTGCTCTTGTATGGAGATTGCTAAATCTCTAAACAAGAAGACCGAGATCTACATGGGTTTATGACTTGAGGACCTTCCCATCTAGATTTTTATCGAGGTCCATGTAGACCGGTAGGAGGTTGTGATCAGGACTTTGGTAGGCGACTGACTAACTATAATTGTATTGTGCATTATCACATCCATTATCTGATGTGATTTATGCATATATTTTCCTTTATAGTTAGTCTTGGAGAATCCCTCTAATGTAACTTGATAATGTAATTTTTTTCTTGAGTATTTTACCCATGTACTTGTTTTTAAGTAATGATAAAATCCTCATTACTGTTGAGCAAACAAAAGTTGATTGGTAAAGGTTACATGATTGATAAGGATACAGTAAATAATATCTAAGAATAATTTTTGGGATCATTTTTGATATAAATATATGTTGTTGTGAATATGATATGATATACAGGAATTGAAGATTGAAACTAGATATTTTAGGGACTAGTTAAGTGAAAGATTTATTTTAAGGAAGTTGTGAGTACTCTTTTTCATTATTAAATAATTTATATTATGCTATATATATTTATGCGATCATCTCGTATAATATATATGTACAGTATTTACATGGTTGATTGCATGTAAATATGCATTGTATATTGCATGCAAATATAAATTCACAATGCAATAGATTATATAAATTATATTAAAAATCAATACGTAAGAATCAGATAACTTTTAAACTATTATGAAATTTGTAAGTCAGTGTGTGCAGTATTATATGTATTTTGTATTTTATATGTGATTGTAAATAACCGCGGTGAATGCTAAGCCGATAGACTAGAAATGGCCAAAAAAATGTGAGAGAAAGATAATAAAAGCGAAAAGAGAGATATTTGATCCATTGCTGGTCACCAGCTGGAAATAAAAAAAGATAAAATTAAATTACTCTTACCACTAGAGGATAATAGGTGGCCCTCGCGGTTATGTAGTGTGTAGATGAAGGGCACCGGAAGATGGGAGGAAGGATATATTGATTGAGGCACGGATCATGGTATTGTCGGAAATTGAGTATCGATACCGTTAACTCTGTCGGAGAGAGAGTACAAACCCATGGATATTGTCTCTTATGATTAATTGTATGTATTGCATATCTAATAATTGTTGAATGTAATAATTGTTATTCTTGTTGTGAATTGGGTAATACATATTGTGCTGAAAATTTTATTTATAATATTATTCTATTTAGGAAATTTGCACTCAGTGGTAACTCACCTCCTACAATATTTTCTTTTCCAGATAAGTAGAAGAACGACAAACCACTCAGCTGTCATTAAGCCTTTTGATAACTAGACTATCAGGGTATATACAGTAGAAGTGTAAAGTTTTTGTATGCAATGTTATGACATGAATTTTTTGTTAGGATTATTTATAGATTATGGTAAAGATGAGTTGTGGTTTATGGGAATGATACTGGATATGAGGTTATCTAGATAAAAATTTTTAACAAGTTTGTCTAATATGGAACATTATAAAAATATGATGAAGTTCTACCAAAATTTCAAGTTGTGACAATATTAAACAAACTAAATAACCAGTACTAATATTGGTTTAGTCAATACAATACTACAAAAACCGAGTATAATCTTAAGAAACCAGTGTTGACTTTCTATATTTTGTTCATAGTGTTTAGGTTACTTTCTGGAGCAATCCTCCCTATTCTTGAATCAGAAAAATCAAATCAATTTATCTAGACGAATTGAGGAGGTGATTCAGCAACTTTCTTCTTTAAATAAATTGTTGAATTTGAGTTTTTAAAATGAAAAATTTATTAATGAGAGAATTTTACCTCTTAATAGATATTATGTTTTGAATTTTAATTAGTCAAAGTTCACTAAAAGAATTCTATCCCGATTACATTTGGTGCAAAAGAATAGCATTGAATGGAATAGAATGAGTTAGAATATGATTCATACAAGTATTTTTAATCTCCAACATCTCAGTAGATCAATTTTTCAAGAGTTAATAATACATATGCTATTTGATAATTGTTTTTCTTGGTGGAATAAAAATTCTTCTAAAAAATTTAAGAATATTCAATTCATTAATTCCTTCAAACACGTTCTGTCATATTTTTTAAATAAACACACTAACACAAATTTTCTCACCACTCTATTTCATTTTTTTGTAAGTACCATTCATATTCAGAAAAACTTCGGATTACGGGTTAATCTAATTTGAGTAATGTTAGTATTAAGGGATAAAATTTTCATAACATGAATCTTCTCTATTTACAAAAATTCGAATTTGAGACTTTTTCTTGAGGAGAATAAGTATCTTAATATTTGAACCAATTCACGTTGCTCATTCTAATTCATTTTTTTTATTAAATTTATCTCTTTATAATTTCATTCTGTTATCTGTAATACATTGACCCGGCTGCAAGATGGGAGGCCACGTACAGATACTAATACGCATGCATTTTTTTTTTTTATATGTTGAGGTTTCGGTAATAATTTCAGGAGTAATGTCCTTCCAACCTTCAAACATTCACAATATTTCTTTTCTGATGTAAAAAAAGACAAAGAAATTTATAATGGATAAAAGAAAAAATGGATAAAATGGATATAAGAAATCTCACTAATAGGATTGAATTTGGGACTTATAGGTCTAATTTTCAGCGGAGTGGTCATACAATGTACGCGGTGGTGACGTGGTATATTTATCTAATTAGTACTTGAAATGTAATCAATAATTATACAATTTTAATTACTAAATTTGAAAATTTTAAAAAATAAAAAATCTAATAAATTGTGAATACTAATTGAAAAATATATAAATGGTAACCAAAATATTAAAAAATAATAAATGGTAAACCCTAATAAGACAAATATATAAATGATAATTTTAATTAGATTGATATAACACGTTAGTATCACTTACGTTGTATGGTCATTTCACTGAAAACTTTCTCTAAAAAAAGTGTAGTGATACCAACTCTATCTAAGTGTTGAGTTGACAATATCTCTACTGACGATGGATATGACAAATCTAGTTTGGATCATTAATTGACCAAAAAAATATATTGCCAAATTTCAGAAGCTAATAAATCAAGGAGTTGACATTTTGATGCGATTGAGGGTCGAAAGCAACATGCCATAGTTAATTGAGGATCGTTTGAGTTTACATCTGGGAAAAAAAAATAAAAAGTTTAGCCATAATGAAAATGATTCTCAATGTAGATTTCCTGAGCTGCTCAATTTAAGGTTGATCTTGAAGCTGCCGATGACTTGGCCAAGGCCAACCTTTGGATTATATTCGGCTGAATCCGAGGCGCACTCTAGGAGAGTCTTTTTTGTAATAGATATATAATATAATGGTGTTTACGTGAGATCACACGACAATAAAATTCAGTCATTTCGAATTTTTTTATAAAATCCTAAAATAAAAAAATAATCTTAAAAATAACTTAAACTTATTAATTTTTCACATGACTTAAATATTATGACAAGATATATTTATTATATATAATACTTTCTCCTCGGCCTGAGTGGCTTCTGTACTACTTCTAAAAGAAGTTTGATTTTACCGTGGATTAAATTGACAAGATTATATATATGATTTTGGAATTGGCACTGGATCAATTCTCTTTACTTTAAAAAAAGTAGGGAGGTTTAACCAATATAAATTGGCTCAAGTTCATTTGGTATTTGATCTTGGCTGCCAAATTTGACAGTGCTGGAAATTAATTATATGGTAACATGCACGTCCTCAATAGCCCCTATTGCAATAAATTCTCTTTTTGCCCTGAAATGATGGCTCCTAACTTGGAGATTTTTCTTTTCATTTTGACAGACTTTAAAATGTTTTATTGACTTCTTCTAGGGAGAAAAAAAAAGGGAAAGAAAGAATTTAAAGAAGTTTCAACCTTTTACAAGAATAACACTATTGGACACATTTTTAGGTTGAGTTATTCCACCATGAACCCATTAAAATAAAGTACTAATACTTTTATAAGGGGTTAAAAAGCATCAATACTTTTCTTTTTCGGTTCACGGTAAACTGAACTCATAGTTGATTGTGTTCACCTTAAAATTGTAGAGTTACTCTCACAGTTTGACATGACCATTCTAAATTTATGGCACTTTAGCCTATGTTAAAATTGTAAATTAGGAGATGAAGATGAGTTGACTGTAGCTGAACCTCCACAGTTTGTGCGCAAAGAAAACTACGAGTCCCTTCAGTGTAAATATTTTCCATGAATTCACGTGATTCTTATAATTATTTGATTAACTCCACCTGCTGAATTCTATCTCTTTCTCGTATCTTATGCTAAGAAATTTCGAATAAATTTTCGGCATCAACACTGTTTTCATTCTCTCAACATCTTTCATTCAGTTGGAAAAAAGAGATGTGAATTATCATATTAAAAAATGCAGCTCTCATTTTCAATAAAAGAAAGGTGAGTAATAATTAGGTTTGACAAACTATGTCGTGTCATCTCTAAATATGATATGTCTAAACGTATTCGAGTTAGAAATTCTGATGATCTGGACATGACACATTTATTTTTCGTATCTAAACCGGGTTGACCTATTTAATGTGAAATGTCAATAATATATAATCATATAACATAATTTTTAACAATAATAATACATGCAATGCATGTAATATCTTATTATCATAAAATTTTTGTGTATAAATGTTAAATAAGTCAATATATATATAAATGGCGAATACATTTAATAAATGTGTTTAAACGTGTCGTGTCGTGTCGTGTCATATTATACAGGTTCAAACCTAGTTAAACACGTTTATTTATCGTGTCTGTACGGATTTGTGTGTAAACAGGTTCGTGTATAAATAGGCTTGACCCAAATCCACCTAACTCTGTGTCGTATCGTGTCGGGTTATTGTGTTGTGTAAAAAATTGCCAGGCTTAGTAATAATATTGACAGTCTTGACATACCTAGTATGGAAAGTTCAGATCCTTTATATTCAACCTCGAACACAATGGTAGCACTATGCATTGATTAGCCATCTGAAACTCATATTTAGGAATAAATTCTAACAAATATTTTTGAAACAATTGTATGAAACACAGTCGAATATGAGACCTTTTTTCACCCGATTAGTCCCTATGTGGCCAGCCGGCACCTCTAGGTTCACCTTGCCTTGTGCACCTGTTGGCGTACGTACGGGGCTGTGAGGGTAAAGTTTGGATATCCATTGATATTATAAAAAGGAACAGAGACCATCAATTTAACAAATCACATGAGAATAAACTTGAGATCATTATATCACTAGGCCCGTGTTGGCTATATGTGTTAGCAGCTATTTTTCAGATATATTATGATCGAATTTTGAAATTAACAGTGTCAATAGGTCTTGCCGTCATTGGAAATTTTAAAAAATTGCTGTAAAATATTTAAATAGAATGGAGCAGGCAAACCCATTGCTCGAACAGTATCAGTTAAACAGTCATATAGAGCACTAATTAATATTGAGGATATCGAAAACCCATTGCATCTATTTATTTTATATATGCAGGCGTTTCCATGTGCATGAAAAATTAACATATATGGAACAATATTAATTGGTTGAGATAATTCAAAATCTTTTCTTCTTATTTTTTAACAATTATTTTACTTCATTGATGAATTGATGCGCAAAATATAAGTAAAATATTGTGAAAGCACGAGTCTGATTAATTTATAACGTAGAAAGTAATACATTTTTCTTTCTAGTGCAATTGAGATAGGATTGAATAATGAATGCAACAATCAAAATGGACATAAAAATTTAATGTGAACCCCAATATGGGGAAAAACTACGACACTAGACAAATTAACTTTCCACTATGTCAGTGGAGATTATACAGTTTTTCTTCTAGGGAACAATCTTGGATTAACCCCTAAAAATCAAGAATCACTCATCCAAAAAACTGTTTCTCTAACGGGATCAAAAACAGTACTTATAGGCCTCCAAATCGGATCTCCACCATTGAGAATTTAGCCCCAGGAGTCGTGATGCTATTGTCAAAATTTTGTCTTGATTAGAATTTGTTTGCTCCTTCATTGGAGGTTTGATCTCGCACTACGTGCACGAAAAAACTTCTATGTTTTTCTCATGTTTTGCTAAATGAATTTCACTACAATATTCCTTCTATCACTTGATATTTTCTGTTGTTTCTTTGCTATCCACAGCCATCACACACTGTTGTGTGTTTTTGGTCATCTTAAGCAACCCTAGTTGTTGCTTATTTTATACTTTTGTTTGTGGATTAAAAACCCTCAAAGAAGATAACTCATGGACCGCAATTAAAATATTAATTAAAGTCAAATTAACTAACCCTAATAAATCAAGCCCAAATCATCCTCCAAATTAGAGGGTAACCCAACAAACTCCCCTTGCTAACTATTTGGAGTCTTCGGTCATAATGGCTATACTTTAGCACACGTTGAACTTCTCCTTAGTCAAAGGTTTGCTCATCATGTCAGTTCCATCTGCGAAAGTCATCTTATATCCAAAGGTAGATTTATGATTATCAATATCATCAACCATATTCGTATTGGAGTAGCCCACCAACTCCGGCTTGTGATACCAAAGCATAAACACGCCTTGGGAAGTTCCTCTAAGATATCTCAAGATCCACTTGACAACATTTCAATGCTCTTTCCCGGATTGGAGAGAAAATGACTTACTATGTTAATAGAATGAGCAATATCTAGTTTGGCACAAATCATGGCGTACATTACTACTCTTTGTACTTATGTGGCATAATTTCAGCATAACACCATGGGTTCTGCACCTTCAATCAGTAATAGATGCCCATGAGGTGGATATCTTGTACAAGCTTGCCTTACTCAAGTAGATCTCCTTGGTGCATTCTCAGTTCGCTTAACTATAGTCACTATCTAGGGCTACTTTTAGTATTATCTGCATGAGGAGTCTGATCATTGTCTGCTTCCTCCTCACATTCTATCCACACCTCTTCCACCCAATGTTTAGATTTAGTCAACACTGAGATCTCATAAGAAGTACCTTCTCCGGTCTTCTTAGACTTTTCTAAGTCTAAAATTGTTTGATTCTCGAAGAACATAACTTCTCTATTTTTTATGATCATCCTGTTGACAAGATCCCACAACTTGTACCTAAACCTTCATGTCCATAGCCCATGAAGATACACAGCTTCGTCTTAGTAATGAGTTTAGATCTCTCATCTCAAGGAATGTAAACCAAGGCTTTCCACCCATAGACTCTTAGGTGCTTGTAGGATACCTCTTTGCCACTCCATACTCGTTTAGGTAATCTTCCTCAAGAGGACTTGATGGAGTAAGATTAATGAGATTAATCTTTGTCATAATTGCCTCACCCCAAAAGGACTTTGACAGTTTTGCATGAGAAAGTATGTAGCGAACTTTCTCAACAACTATGGGTTCATCCTCTTTGCAATTCCTTTCTGCTTGGTGTCTTCAGTATCGTCTTTTTGAGTTTGATACCATGACTCGTGCAATAGTCCTCAAAGGATCCCCTACATGCACCACCATTATCTGATCTGGCACGCTTGAATTATATGTCAGTTTCCCTTTCCATTGTCACGTGGACATTCTTAAATATTTCAACCGCTTGATCTTTTGACTTCATAGGATAAGCCCATATTTTTCCTGAGTGATCATCTATGATAGTTATAAAATATAGATCACCACCAATAGATTTATTGGACATGAAACAAAATTGTGTGCACAAGGTCAAGAGTATTGTAACACCTGAGGGATAACTTCTAGGAAAAGAAACTCTCTTTTGTTTACTTCACAAGTGTTCAAGTGTGTACCTTTGATGGGTCAAGATTGTTTCTTAGAGAGAGTATGAATACACTTCTCACTGATATGTGCAAGCCTCCTGTGACAAAACTTCATAGAAGGGTTCTCAGCAGCATTAGCTTGACTTGAACTGAACTTTGTACAAATTCTATATAGATTGTATGTCTTCTAACCCCGTGCCACAATTAGGAAACCCTTGGAGAGCATCCACTTCCTGCTATTGAATTCATTACTATAACCTTAATCATCAAGTTAGCCCATGGAAATTTTGTTAAGGCAAACATCACGAAAATGGCCAAGCCTCTTCAAAATTATCTTGTAGCCAAGCTCGATTTCCAAACAAATGTCAACTATGCCCACGATCTTACAGGATGGATGATTATTATTGATATTATGATTTGTATGATTTATTTGTCCATTCCCGACCTAAATTCTTGAGTTTTAGGCTACTTTTCATATATTTAGATATTAATTGCATATCTTTTTACTCTTGGGAATTAATTGGTGTAAATGATAGTTTTAAGAATTGTACATGTGGATTAGGTACTGCATTGAGTCATTTAATGTGCAGGAAATGAAAACAAGATGCGTGGAAAGATGAAGAGATTGTGGGCTCGAGAATTCAACGTTTCATGCACCAAGTTTACAAGAAAATTTCTCATATTTTTTGTATGATAAATATGGCAAATAAAATATCATTGGAAAGCTATATAGTTAGGATTCCAACACATCAAATGGGTAGCAAATCGGAGCCCAAATGAGAAAGTTATCTGCCAAAGAAAGGAAACTGCGCTTAGAATAGAGCAATCGCGGTCTGTAGCGAGCCTCAGGGAACAGGTGACTTGGGCCATGGTCTAGATCAACCATGAAGGCACTTAGATCACGGTCCACTGGGCACATACGAGCGATATGCGGTAGGAAACTGCCAATTCTTGGTCCCAATGACTCAAGAAAGTCTCCAATTGTCTCCCCACAATATTTATAGCAATATTGGTCTGAGAAGAAAGAGCAAAGTGGTCAAAGACTCCGCATATTTGGCTGCAATATTTGAGGGAAAGACTTGAAGATAAAATTTATCTTGATAGATCATATTCCTCTTATTATATATAGGGGATCATATTAGCAATCTCACAAGATGAATTTTTGCACTTTGTTCAGCATATTTTAGAGTGGTTTAAGAGCAAAGGAAGGCGGCAGACTTGAACCAAGAAGGAGGGATCGTGCTTGAAGATCATGGAGGCTTGATCAAGAGATTTGGCTCCACCACTATTTAAAACTGATTAGTTAGGTCCTCTATTTAAATTCTTTCCAAAAAAGCCCAAGTTATGATGGTTGGGACCATTCCAAGTGATTCAAGTCTTGCTGTATGATACCATCAAACTGATGAATGAAAAGACAAAGGTAAAATTTAAGGTGAATAAACATCGGTTGAAGACATATAAATGGGGCCCCATCAATTAGGAAGAATCCTCAACTCAATGACAAGGAGAATGACGAGATCGAAAGTCCAGCCAATAACTATAAAAGTGGCGCTTCTTGGGAGGCAACCAAGATTGAAATAAGTTTTTGCTATCCTTTTATTTTATATATTTCATTCTAGTTTCATTAGCATTATTTCCTTTTAATTAGTCTTCATTGCATTTAGGAAAGGTGGACTAAATTGAAGAAAGTATCACAAATTTGTAAACCGGGGGAAAGAGACTGCGGTCTATAGGCTGAGGTCTAAAATAGACGATAAGAATTGGGGCTCCACCAACCAACAAACAAGGCAAGTTTCTATTCCTTTATTTTTTTTCCACATTGAGGACAATGTTCAGTTAAAGATTGGTGGCGGAAAGTATGCCTTATTTGTTTGGTTTTCTTGTTTCTTTTGCTAATTCTTGCTTGTTTGCTTTTCTGAACTTTGGTCCATGTTCTAGATGTGGTTTGCATTTAGATAATAGTTGTTGCATATGCATGAGTGACTCAAGGATGTGTGGTGTGATTGCCCTTGGTAGGAATATGCAACTTTTTTTGAAAACCAGTTGGTCCTTATTCTATGACAATTACTAATGGCTAGAAACTTAGAATATGATTGACTCTGAGATTGCAACTACTGAAGGATGTATTTTAGAAAATTTGTCATGATGCCTAAACCCCAATATTTCCACGACACTCTTACTTTAGGAATAGCCTAAAATTACCCTTGAGGTTACTTGGTTATATGACTAACATGAGGATAGGCAAGAACATGGATTTAGATACCCTACTAAAGGCAAAAAGAAAGAGAAATAGAAAATTGAAAAATAAAAAAAATAGTTTGATGCACGAGCTAGTAAAGAAAAAATTTTATAGAATTGCATATGTGAACTTAATTGAAAGATGTGCCAAAGCTCTGATCACTACTATACAAGCTTGAGCGGCATTTAGTGTAAAAGCATATGTAATAAGGTTTGGCATGTGCTTGTGGTAGAAATAGTCTATTAGTCGAAACTTGAAGATAGATCCATAGGAGTATCGCAAAACCTACTGCCTTGGACCAACTGGGATGGGAGGCATTGATTGATTCCTCGCTATACAGGCCTGACTTTTGGATGTGACACCCAGAGTCATGCACCACCAAAGTAAGAAAATGAGTGAGAAAGAAAAAAGTGAAATTGCCAAAGGCAATGTCTAGGTGATTGTTCGAGTCTCTTGATTGTTTGCTTGACCAATCTAGTGGATTGGGTGCTTGAACTTTTGTAAAAGTGTTTTACACTAACACTGCACGGGTAAGGGCTGAGTTTTTAATGAAAATTAACATCCTAAGGTTGGAAGTATTCAAATTGAAAATTGTATGACGAGCAACAAGCCACTCCTACGAACATTGTGGGGCCAACTTGGTTTAATCTTTTGATTGCATATTCTTAATTTCTACCTAGCACAAGCAAAAGTCTAGGTTTGGGGGTATGTTAATATTATGATTCGTATGATTTATTTTCCTTTCATGACCTAAATTCCTAAGTTTTAGGTTACTTTTCATTAATTTAGAGGTTAATTGCATTTTTTTTAATTCTTAGGAATTAATTGTTATGAATGATAGTTTTAAGAACTTTACATGCAGACTAGATACTGCTAGGAGTCATTTAATATGCAGGGAATGAAAAGAAGATGACTGGAAAGATGAAGAAATGGCAAGCTCAAGGACTCAACGTTTGATGCAACAAGTTTAGGAGGAAATTTCTCATATCCTCTTTATGATAAATATGGAAAATAAGATATCATTAGAAAGTTTGTCGAGTCATGATCCCATTGCATCAAACAGATCACAAATTGGAGCTAAAACGAGAAAGTTATAGTCTAAGAAAGGAAACTGTGCACAAAACGATCGCGGTCCCACAGAGAGCCTCAGGGAACAGGGGACTTGGACCTTGGTCTAAAGAGAGATCAACCATGAAGGGACTTGGACAACGGTCTATAGACTGCAATCCACTGGGCATACAAGAGCAATACGTGGCTTCAAAATAGGAAATTGTCTATTCTTAGTCCTAACAACTCAGGAAAGTCTCTAGTTGTCTCCCCACAATATTTATGGCAATATTGGTCTGACAAGAAAGAGGAAAATGGTCAAAGACTAAGAATATTTAGCTACAATATTTGAGGGAAATATTTGAAGATGAAATCTATTCTGATAGGTTCTATTCCCCTCATTATATTAGGGGACCACATCAGCAGCCTCGCGAGACAAATTTCTGCACTTTATTTAGCATATTTTAGGTGGTTCAAAAGCAAAGGAAGGCGGCGGACTTGAAGCAAGGAGGAGGGATTGTACTTGAAGATCATGGAGGCTTGATTGAGAGATTCGGCTCTATCACTATCTAGAGTTTCTTCTATCCTTTTCTTACTTTCATAATATTGTCCTACCTTTTGATTGTTGTATTTTCTATTACGATGTTGAATTAAACCCCTAACTTCCTAGGGGGAATCAATGGAAACTTTTTGATATTTTAAGTAAAGTTCTTTTCTCTTATGTGAATGATTCTATGGAGGTATGCCTTCTAGATGTTATTTATGCATATTTCATTCTTCGTACTTTCTTTTGGATTGGCCACCATGGGAATGATTTTGAGACAGAGACTAGCCTCGAGAGAGGGAATTCAAGTCACGCTAGAAATTGTATAATCTATGTTAACTTATACCGAGAGGTGAGATTATTCGTGAAAGCGCATCAAGAGATAGTAAATACCCTAGATAGCCCGTTAGTGTTGATTTAATTGACGTTTCAACATTAATAGCCTAGATATAGAGTGAATTAGTCTCTTCCACTTAGGTACATTCTTATGACATCGAGAGTTGCATAAGATGGTAATGGGAAAACCCTGGTACCCTAAGTGAAGAACATAGTAGAGTTAATTATATGAGAGAAGGATCTTGCCTAAGAGCTTTTTAATTGGTTGATTGATTCTTACTCAATTATTTTTTGTTTTAATTACTTGCTTCTTCCTCAATTATTCCATTGACTTGGCTTGGAATTAATTGTGTTAATTTTAATGATTAGTTATAGAGCTCCCGTGGGAATGATACTCTCACCCTTTATTACTTGATTACGACACGTATACTTTTGGGTACTCCTATTTGTGCAACAATTACCCATCTTCACATAACCATAACCACCAGTAGTATAAGATGAGAAAAATCCTCATGAGTTCTCATATGAAAAAAAGCACCTATATCTGCTACACAAGTAGAGTCATGACTTGTGAGATTCACACATGCTTCATCGCATAAGACGTAGGTCTCTCTATTAGATGCTACTATTGTAGTGCCTCCTTTGTCATTCCTTTCACTGTTCTCATTCTTTTCTTTCTTCAAGACCCTACACTCCTTTTTAAAATGCCTCGGCTTACCACAGTGAAAGCAAGTAAATTCCTTTCTTGACCTCAATTTCGATCTACCCTCGATCTATCACCTCACATGCCATTGTTGACACCTCATTTTGGGCCAAAAAGTATTTGGGTCTGGACCTTAGAAAAATTGAGCGAATACATGCCCATAATTAATCCAAAATGATATTTGAGATTAGAATCAAGGATCTAATTAGATTGATTATACGACAAATTTAGAGTCATTGTGAAGATCATCAAATTAGGCCCGATTTGACAAATTTTAGACCCCAAAATTTGGTCTAAAGAAGAATATATGATATTTAAATAAAATTGATTGAATCTGTCAAATTCATTTACCTTGGCCAGCTTTATTTAGAGAATCATAGCTAATTATAGAGAAGTCCCAATTGAGCATGATCATTATCATTTGAATCTCAACTCATTAGTAGTTGAAGAAAAATAGAACAAAGTATCAAGGGGATGTTAATAAGCACAGAGAATGATTTTTATGCCCCAAGAGTTATAGGGGTCGGTAGAGAGCACATTTAAAAAAAATTACATTGACAGCCTTTCCCTCCAATTTCTTCCTTCAATAAATTTTAACCAAGTAAATTTTAACAAGAAAATATTAAAATACAAAAATAATAAAATAAACATTATATCATATATAATCAAACTTATGGTTGTAGAAAATGGGCCAGAACCTTAGGAAAAAAAAGTGGACAGCACCAAGGGGGGTTGGGCCAAGTGGTAAGCAGCTCGGTGCCGCTTAAGGAGGTCTCAAGTTCGAGACCTCACGTACGCAGACACCCCCCTTGGGAGCCTCACCCGCCATTGCGAGGCATGCGACCCGGGGCGACCAACGAATTAGTCAAGTATGGTTGGCTGAAAGATGTCGTCTCACCGCTAGTGGGGTTGCGTGGATATCGTGGCTGGCGACCAAAAAAAAAAAGTCAACAGCAGCCAACGGACGGGGGGAGGAGAAGATCTTGAAATCGTCTCCCTTCACGGAGGCCATTCCTGGCTCCAAGCAGACAAAACTCCATATCCTCTTCTTACCGCTGAGAAGATTGGAGAAACCTACCTCGACCTCAAATTGGCTCCTCTAGAGACTGCCTGTGCATTGTTTTGCCGGAGCACCACGGCCAGCTCCTCCAACTCGGACCATCCCATTGGAGGTCCACCTCCAAATCCGCCACCCTCAGCCATTGCCACCACCGAGAACTTCCCCAGCTCCATGTTCCTTTGGACCATTCCCGTCTCTTCCTCCTGAACCGGGCTGTCTTCGTCTCGGCCACGAACTGAGTTTCCCCAGCCACATCACTAACTCTGGGCCACGCTCCTGCACCATAACCTATCTCAGCCCTTATCTAGGCTCTGCGCTCCCAAGTCGCCATCATCAAATACAGCCCCGCACTCCTCTCAGTTGTTACCACCCAATTCCCCTGATCGATCTGAGACCCATGGCACCAAACCATCCCCAGAACCACTACCACCATCAAATTAGCTTTTCCTATCCTTTACGAGCTCATCAACGCCAGCCTGAGCGAAGCCATCTCATACCTCTCCTTACTAGTAAGCCAAGTAATCTCCAATCACATACTTGGCCTTCTTTTCTATCATTTTTTTTGCTGGATGCTCTGATTGGCTTGGCATGCTATTGATTCTTCGTTGAAATGCCAGTTCGAAGTCTTTGTCGTCATTATCTGTGATGTTATCTTTGCTATGATCTGATGTCGTGCTTGTTGTGTGTGGGTTGTTCCAATGCTACGTCACTGAACAGTGGCTAGTGTGGCATGAAATTGAAGAGGGCTGCTGCATTTGTATTGCTGTATTATTGGTTGTTAGAAAGCTGCAATTGTTATGTTATTGCAGTTTAAGAGTTTCTTTTTCATTGCAATTGTATTATTATCACTGTCTCATTGCTGTTAGTTGTTGTTTGCTGTCCTCCACTGAAGTTTAGGTGATGTTAGTGTTGGGAAACAAACCGCAACGGAAGGTTAATTTTCAAAAAATTTCATTCCCAATCCCAAGGTCACCTTGATATAATTTGGAATTCACATGACTAATGAGGGTGTTTAGATATCATACTTACAAGGACTTTTGACTCGATCCTTGTGTTGTATTCCTCGGGTTGACGCTTTTGATGTCGTATCAATTTTCTTGATCGTGATCTTTCTGGGATTGATCCTTTGATAGATGCACATGTGCACGTCCTCCACGGTATCCACACCAAGTTGCTGTTAAGAGATGAGAAGCTTTTTCTCAAAACAGTCACACTAAAACTCAGTATATATTTCTAATAATATTTTGGACTCTCGGTAAAAAAGTTTTTCTCACAATTAGAACAAAAGAGTTCCTTTCCTTTCAAGCACTTTTCTCCAGCAAAAAAAAATCTCTCTCTCTTGGTAAAAAAATCAAAATACCCGTGAACCACCAACATATATATATATCAAAAAAGTAATTACCTCTCTTTTGTACCAGGAGGCACTTATTCATTGCAACTCTTTGATTATATATATATATATTGTTGTCCGTTTACTTTGATGATTGAATTACAATTCATATCTTACATATGTAAATTAAAATACGTATACATGTAACCGAGAATATTTATTTATTGGATTTCACAAATCAAATATTTAGTTCCATAATGATCTTACTAATAAGGACTGTGACTGTGGGCTTCTTTCGTGCTAGCAAAATTTAATAGCCCGATCCAAAATTTAAATCACTCAAATTTTGGTTACGAATAAAACTTGTATTGTGTGTGACCCATTGGGTTCCACACTAAGTCAGCAGTAGTTCAATAATTATATTCTAACTAATCTTATTAAACTCTTTAATAAGATAATTCAATTAACTCTTAATCGATAGACCCACAAGTCAAGATTGATGTCTAGCAACATGTCTGACTCCCCGGATAGTGAGGATCTCAATCTGAAGGATCGAACACCCTTCGATGATTAGTTATCGTATATTAAATCCTTCAATTGTACAATATCTCAAATAAGCTAGGGTATGGATAAAATATCAAACCTCAGTACTCATTTATATGTTTCCAATTCTCTATTATCTGACTCAATTATGAAATATTGGAAACTCATTTCCAATTTTTCATACTGCTCTGGCCAGAGATTTCCCAAGTCAATACTAAGTAGAATACATAGGACATTCTCTTCTATAATTTGAAGTGACTGATTCCTTATTGATTACTCACCACCTCTATAAAAGTCTCATTGAGTTCAGAATATCCTACACATGTCTCAGAGAGTCATGCTAAGGAATAGACAAAAACCACAATTTAACAATTACAAGGTACTATGATAATCTCAGGTCTAAGGATTACTTACACCTACATCACCTGAGGATTAGCCTATTGATATTTATTTCAGAATCCATTAGGCTTTCCTCTATCGAGTCAGTTCAGTGAACTCATTCCATAATGAGCACCTATACTCTCACATTTGTAACTCTTTCACAAATAACTATAAGATCAGCTACCCTCTACGTTAGAGTATGTAAGGAATATACTAGTCTAACCGGGTCACTGATCCCCTACTCAGTGACCCTTGACTAGGGACGTTTTTAGATTAAGGGTTTTTGATATTTTAGGTCTTACTGGTATGATCTTATCATAACCCTAAAATCAACCTCAATTTTTGGGTTTCATCATATTTAATTAAAATTAGCAGCATATAATGAATAATAAATGCCTCAAATTATATTTCATGAATAAAGACAGAATCAATTACATCACATGCGATTGGATTTAGAGCACTATCCCTAACAATCTCCCACTTGCACTAAAGCCAATCACCTCGGTATCTTATGCCCATACTTTCTAGGTGACGTCCAAATTGCTGCTTTAATAATGGCTTAGTGAATGGATCTGCAATGTTGTTCATGGTGTCAACTCGTTCAATACTAATATCACCCCTTCCAACGATTTCTCGAACCAGGTGATATCTCCTCAGGATATGCTTAGACTTGTGGTGGGATCTAGGTTCCTTGGCTTGTGCTAAACCCCGGTGTTGTCGCAATACAGGGGCACCGGATTTGCAATTTGAGGAACAACTCCCAACTCACTAATAAACTTCTTTATCCACACTTCTTCGTTTGCAGCTTCACTTGCAATGATGTATTCTGCTTCAGTCACTGAATCAGCTATGGTGGCCTGTTTTGAACTCTTCCAACTTACAGCACCACCATTCAGAGTAAACACATACCTCGAAATTGACTTACTGTCGTCTGGATCAGTTTGAAAACTAGAGTCAGTGTACCCTTCTAGTTTCAAATCCGAACCACCATATAATAGAAAAACATCTCTAGTCCTTCTTAAGTACTTGAGAATGTTTTTCACTACTTTCCAATGTTCCTCTCCCGGATCAGCTTGAAATCTGCTTGTTACCCCTAAGGCATAAGCTATATCAGGCCTGGTACATAGCATGGCATACATTATGGAACCCATTGCAGAGGTATATGGAATTCCATTCATCCTTTGTCTCTCCTCAGGTGTCTTAGGTGACATCTTCTTCGAAAGATGGATGCCATGACTCATCGGCAAGTAACCATGCTTACTGCCTTCCATGTTAAATCTCTTTAACACAATATCTATGTACCTAGATTGGGATAAACCAAGCATCCTATTAGGTCTATCTCTATAGATCTTTATTCCTAATATATATGATGCTTCTCACAAATCCTTCATTGAGAAGTTCTTGGAGAGCCAAACCTTGACTGATTGCAAGATCGGTATGTCATTCTCGATAAGTAATATGTCATCTACATACAACACGAGAAAGATGGTAGCGCTCCCACTAACCTTCTTGTATACACAAAGCTCATCCTCATTTTTGATAAAATCGAACTTTTTGACTGTCTCATCAAAACGAATGTTCCAGCTCCTCGAAGCTTGCTTTAATCCATAAATGGATTTTTGCAACTTGCCTGAGTCATATAGACATCTTCTTCAAGGTTTCCATTAAGGAAAGCGGTTTTGACATCCATTTTCCATATCTCATAATCATAGTATGCAGTTATAGCAAGCAAAATTCTAATGGACTTGAGCATTGCTACTGGCGAAAAGGTCTCTTCATAATCAATACCATGTTTTTGTTTGAACCCTTTTGCCACCAGTCTGGCCTTGTATGTTTCAACATTGCCATCTGCTCCGATCTTTCTCTTAAAGATCCATTTGCATCCAATGGGATTTATTCCATCAGGTGCATCCACCAAAGTCCATACTTTGTTGGTGTACATTGAGTCCATCTCAGATTTCATTGCATCTTGCCATTTATTGCTGTCAACTCTTTTGAATGCTTCATCATAAGATTGTGGATCATCCATATCTATGACGTCTAAATCTAGGTCATTCTCAATGGCCAGATTCAGCCTTTGAGGTGCTTTACGCACCCTTTTGGATTTTCGAGGAGACTCAGAAGGTTGTGGTATGTGAACCGGTTCTTTAGCAATCTGTTGTCTTCCATTGATTGATGTAGAATTGTTTGTGGGTTGGAAACTTCATCAAGTTTCACGATTCTTCCATTTCCACTATCTTGGATAAACTCTTTCTCCAAGAATGTGGCATGTCTGCTAACAAACACTTTTTGTTCAGTAGAGGAGTAAAAATAATATCCTAAACTTTCTTTAGGATAGCCCATAAATCTACACTTTTTCGATCTCGCACCAAGTTTGTCTGCATCTTGTATCTTTACATAAGATGGGCAGCCCCACACCTTAAGGTGCTTGAGACTTGGTTTTTTACCCTTCCACATCTCATATGGTGTACTAGAAACAGACTTACTTGGAACCTTATTTAAAAGATAGATGGCTGTTTGTAAAGCATATCCCCAAAATGAAATGGGGAGATCTGTGAAGCATAACATGGATCGCATCATATCTAATAGAGTGCGATTTCTCCTTTCTGCAATCCCATTATGCTGTGGAGTGCTGGGAGGAGTCCATTCGGAAACTATTCCATTCTCTTTTAGATAATCCAAAAACTCTTTGGTCAAATACTCGCCACCTCGATCTGATCGAAGGGACTTAATACTTTTTCCAGATTGTTTCTCAACTTCAGCTCGATATTCTTGAATTTATCAAAGGCCTCAAATTTGTATTTTATTAGATACACATATCCATACCTAGAAAAATCATCTGTAAATGTTATAAAGTAGGAATATCCTCCTCTGGCTTGAGTTGTCATCGGTCCACAAACATCGGTATGGACCAACTCTAACAACTGTGTCGCCCTTTCTTCATGTCCAGTAAATGGAGACTTAGTGATTTTTCCTTTGAGACAAGATTCACAAGTCGGAAGCAATTCATAATCATATGGGTCAAAATACCCATCCTTATATAACTTGTTAATCCGATTCTCATTGATATGGCCAAGCCTTGAGTGCCAAAGATAGGTGAAGTTAAGATCATCTCTTTTCCTTTTATTGGTTTGTTCGATGTGAAGTAAATTATCATCAACATCCAAGAATACCAAGCCATTGGCGACTTTTCCAGTTTCATAATATTCATCAGAATGAAAAATGGAGCAACCATTGCCCTTGAAATTTATTTCTTATCCTTGTTCAAGTAACAATGGGATAGAAATAATATTCCTTATTACAACTGGAATATAATAACAATTATTCAGCTCAATAGTCTTGGCTGAAGGCAAATTCAAGCAAAAGGTTCCTACTGCTAATGCTGCAACTCTTGTGCCATTGCCCACACGTATGCTATACTCCCCTTTGCTCAACCGCCTACTTCTTCTCAGTCCCTGCAACGAATTGCAGATATGAAAACCACATCCACTATCTAATACCCATGAAGTAGAGTTTTTTAATGACATATATACTTCAATTACAAACAAACCTGAAGAAGTGGCTTCTGAAGCCTTCTTCTGCTTCAGCTCTGCAAGATATTTCTTACAGTTTCTTTTCCAGTGGCCATCCTTCCCACAATGGAAACAGGTGCCTTTTTCGGAGACTTTCTCCTTTCCCTTTCCTTTCTTCTTGATATGCTTTTTGGGTTTCACAGCTTTATTAAATGATTTTCCCTTTTTAGGGGTTTTCTTTGCCTTCTTCTTAGAGGCGCCTTCCACTAACAAAACCTTTCCCTTATCCTTCACAAGATGGGATTCAGTAGTCTTCAGCATATTAAGGAGCTCGGGCAACGAGACAACCAACTTGTTCATGTGGAAGTTTATGATAAACTGTGAAAATGATTGTGGCAGAGATTGGAGAATTAGGTCTTGACTTAATTCTCCATCCATTGTGAAGCCCAGCTTCCCTAATTCGTCAATCAAATTGATCAATTTAAGGACGTGTGTCTCAACAGGAGTACCTTCTGCCATCCTGGCTTGGAAGAGTTGCTTAGATATCTCATATCTAGCAGTTCTACTTTGTTCGCCATACAACTCTTTGAGGTGAAGCAAAATAGATTTGGCATCCATTTTTTCATGCTGCTTTTGGAGCTCATTACTCATAGATGCCAACATGATGCACTGCACTAGAGTGCTTTCATCTTGCCACTTCTGATAAGCAGCTTTCTGTTCCTGTGTGGCATCTTCTACCAGTTTAGCAAGATCAGAAGAATCAAGGACATAGGAGACCTTCTCCTGGGTGAGGACGATCCTCAGATTCCTTAGCCAGTCCACGTAATTCGGTCCGGTGAGTTTGTTAGCATCTAGAATGCTTCGAAGCGACAGCGACAACGACATAGACATGATGCAGACTATATCTACAATAAAAGAACAACATGCATGAGTAGATATTCATGAAATATGATGCATGATTATCGAGGTCTTTTGATTAAATCACAACTCCCACTAAATTTAGCGATTTCCATTATCCGCCATTTGGAAGACGGGAGACCCTGTTGGAAGGTCTTCTAGTGGGTAAAGTGGAATCCCATTTATCTTACCGAGGTCTCGCATGTAACACGACAAACCTCGAATAAGTACATGGGTAGGTAACTCTTAACCAATTACATCTTATGTAACTTCCATTTCATTTTGCCTCTAAGATTACTATAGCCTTGTGTGTACACAACAAACCATAAAATCTTAGTTAAGTTAAACCCATCATTCATATACCTACACGAAAATGAAACCACCCTTTAGTGTAGCTCAACAAGGTAGCAACGTTTAGGCATACAATATTATATATCTCACATATTTGATGAGGGAGCATCGTACCAATGCACGTGATGAGTCTTGTGCGTGCACAACAAACCCACCACGCTTGTTGACACACTCTACATCTCATAATGATGGAAGGCATGACTGGTGTTTTTTTTTTTTAATACCATAGCCATTTCAACTTAATATTTTAAGAGGGTTATACAATTATTATATAACTTAACATCACATGCACAATATAATAAAAATAGATAAAATAAGGATGATTACGGACATTCCTATGAGTGATACACCCAAGCCATTGGGTGTGTCACTAAAATTCATCCTAATCTATAGCCCGCCACTTGGAGCATGCACTGCCTTCAAGTAACCATCTCCATGGACTTGATCTTGTACCTTCTCGTGCCGAGATCTTCTTGACACATATATATATTTTTTGGTTCTCCCTAGGACTAACCTTTAATATAGAAATTATTCTATATTTACATAACAATTAGCAAGAAACCCCAATCAGTAGTTGGGGGGAAGTACTTTAGGAGGCAGAAAAGAAATATAACCATGGAGGAAAATTGAGATAGGCAGGGGTACGCAGGCCCTATTTTTCAAAATACCAAAGCATTCATCACATGAATCTAGTCCATAATCATCCTTTCATGCATATTATACATAGCATTATAAAATAGATATAGTGTTATAAATATTGCAATACAGTCCAAATAATGTTGTGATTGTAAAATTTCAATTTACCCGAAAAACCATTTTTCAGTATGTATATATCACATATATAGACAGGATTTCGGATTAAGATCTACATTTGATTGTAAAATAGATTAATTAACTATTAATTAATTCAATTAAATTAATTAAAGTTTCAGAAAACCTTGAATTTATTCATACCACCTTTCATATAACTAGGCATAAAATTCATGATTAACCATTAACCATGAAATTAAATTAATTAACAACTTAATTAATTTAATCATAAAATTAGAATTTCTAAAATCCTAAATTTCAGTTTACCCTAATCGGTTGGTATGAATTAATCTTAAAAGAAAATAATTTTTCTCTTTTGCTATTCTGTTTTGTACCTCTAAATAGGATTTTCTATTTCCAAAAACAGAAAAATACTGCTAGCCCCAATTGATTATGGAGGTTAGTTGTCAAAATGGAGGTTAATGGTTCAAACCACAATAGAGGCTTTTTTTATTAAAATTTAATAAATGAGTTGGGTGCATACGCACCGGGGCCATCGAATTCGGATAATTCTAATAAACAGTGGGAATCTAACCTTCATATGAAAAACAAAACGTCACACTATAAATCTGTCGTGACTATATATATCTATATATTAATTTTGAAACAACATGAATACATATTCCTATATATATATATTATTCACAATATAACTTTTATAATTGATTGAAAATGAAATCCAAAATCCCGATCACAACATTAATAAGGACACCGAACTATTCGGTAATGCAATCAAAGTAACATTAAATTCTAAATTATACTCAAAGATGGCTCTGATACCACTGTTGGAAAACAAACCGCAACAGAAGATTAATTTTAAAAAAATTTCATTCCCAATCCCAAGATCACTTTGATATAATTTGGAATTCACATGATTAATGAGGGTGTTTAGATATCATACCTACAAGGACTTCTGACTCGGTCCTTGTGTTGTATTCCTCGGGTTGACGCTATTTGATGTCGTATCAATTTTCTTGATCGTGATCTTTCTAGGATTGATCATTCGATAGACGCACATGTGCACGTCCTCCACGGTATCCACACCAAGTTGCTCGTAAGAATTGAGAAACTTTTTCTCAAAACGGTCACACTAAAACTCAATATATATTTCTGATAATGTTTTGGACTCTCGGTAAAAAAGTTTTTCTCACAATTAGAACAAAAGAGTTCCTTTCCTTTCAAGCACTTTTCTCCAGGAAAAAAAAAATCTCTCTCTTGGTAAAAAATCAAAATACCCGTGAACCACCAACATATATATATATATATATATAAATCAAAAAAGTAACTACCTCTCTTTTATACCAGGAGGCACTTATTCATTGCAACTCTTTGATTATATATATATATATTGTTGTCCGTTTACTTTGATGATTGAATTACAATTCATATCTTACATAAGTATATTAAAATACGTATACATGTAACCGAGAATATTTATTTATTGGATTTCACAAATCAAATATTTAGTTCCATAATGATCTTATCTAATAAGGACTGTGACCGTGGGCTTGTTTCGTGCTAGCAAAATTTAATAGCTCGATCCAAAATTTAAATCACTTAAATTTTGGTTACGAATAAAACTTGTATTGTGTGTGACCCATTGGGTTCCACACTAAGCCAGCAGTATGTTCAATAATTATATTCTAACTAATCTTATTAAACTCTTTAATAAGATAATTCAATTAACTCTTAATCGATAGACCCACAAGTCAAGATTGATGTCTAGCAACATGTCATGACTCCCCGGATAGTGAGGATTTCAATCTGAAGGATCGAACACCCTTCGATGATTAGTTACCATATATTAAATCCTTCAGTTATACAATATCCTAAATAAGCTAGGGTATGGATAAAATATCAAACCTCGATACTCATTTATATGTTTCCAATTCTCTATTATCTGACTTAGTTATGAAATATTGGAAACTCATTTCCAATTTTTCATACTACACTGGCCAGAGATTTCCCAAGTCAATACTAAGTAGAATACATAGGACATTCTCTTCTATTATTTGAAGTGACTGATTCCTTATTGATTACTCACAACCTCCATAAAAGTCTCATTGAGTTCAGAATATCCTGCACATGTCTCAGAGAGTCATGCTAAGGAATAGATAAAAAACCATAATTTAACAATTATAAGGTACTATGATAATCTCAGGTTTAAGGATTACTTACACCTACTATCACCTGAGGATTAGCATATTGATATTTATTTCAGAATCCATTAGGCTTTCCTCTATCGAGTCAGTTCAGTGAACTCATTCTATAATGAGCACCTATACTCTCACATTTGTAACTCTTTCACAAACAACTGTAAGATCAGTTACCCTCTACGTTAGAGTATGTAAGGAACATACTAGTCTAATCGGGTCACTGATCCCCTACTCAGTGACCCTGTGACTAGGAACATTTTTAGATTAAGGGTTTTTGAGATTTTAGATCTTACTAGTATGATCTCATCATAACCCTAAAATCAACCTCAATTTTTGGGTTTCATCATATTTAATTAAAATTAGCAGCATATAATGAATAATAAATGCCTCAAATTATATTTCATGAATAAAGACAGAATCAATTACATCACATGTGATTGGATTTATAGCACTATCCCTAACAGTTAGTTGCTAGTTAGTTGCCTTTAGTCGTTGTGCATGTCTTGATAGAGCAACAGCTCCCATCTCACATTTCTCTTTGTTACAAGTGCCATTTCCACTGAGAAGGCGGCTGTGCACATCCTGATGGTGCACCAGCTCATATCTTGACATTTTCCACTTGTTTAAGTGTCATTCTTGCTAAGAATGGGGTTGTGCATGTCCCGATACTGCAGCAGCTCCTTCCCTGACATTTCTCTTTGATTCAAGTGCCATTTACACCGAGAATGGGAGTGTGCACATCTCGATAGTGTAGGAGCACTATCTCGACATTTTTCCCTTGTTTAAGTGTCATTCTTGCTGAGAACGGGGCTGTGCGCATCCCAATAGTGCAACAGCTCCTATCTTGCCACTTTTCTTTGATTCGCGTGTTATTTTCATTGGAAAACGGACCGATTAGCTCCCGTATCTGCTGTTGTTTCTTTGCCTGATGATTTCCCTTGTCTCTCATGCATTTCCAATAGGGAATAAGGCTGTTCGTTACCAGTCATTACACCAGCCTTTGGCCGAATGATTTCTCCCATTTCCAATGTCATTTTTGAGGAGATTAGAGCCTTAGTTTTCCGCCATTGCAGCAGTACCTTGTTTTCTATTTTTTTGTCCTTTTAAATGACTTTTCTGGTGTAGAATTTGGCTGAATGGTTCAATCGGTTGCTGCTGATTCTCTACTTGATAATTTCTCATGATTTCCATGATATCTTCAGTGAGAATACAGCTGTTCGTTCTCTGCTATTACAGCGACCCCTTGCTCAATGTTTCCTCTTACTTTTATTGACATCTTCGATGGGGAATGGGGCATATTGATCCTCTGTTGATGCCGCCATTTATTGATGGATTTTACTCTCAATTTAAATTATTTTATTTGCCAAGGATGTGAGCGTGAACTCCCATTGATGCTGCTGATTATTACTTGGTTTTACTCTTGATTCTAATATCATTCTTGTCGAGAGTAGGATCTATAGATGCTTAGTCAATGCTGCCGGCTGTTAATTGACATTTCCCCTTGCTTTTAAGCCTTTCCTTATCAAGAATGGTATGGTTAATTCTCTGTTAGGTGATGTTGCATTACCGTGGTTGGTTGGGGGTCATTTCATGTCCTTTAAGTTCCTAATGTTGTGTTTAAGGCTACGTAGGCTATTGAATTTTTCGACATTTGTTTTGAGAATTATTCCTAGCTATTCTTAATGTCCTAGTTTCAAGTTTAGGACCTCCACTTAGTACTGCGTCTCTGTGTATACAAGCCTATTTGTCTTGACATTTCACTCAATTGTCCACCATTATATGCATTTTTGCATTTCACTCCTTCACTTTAGATATGTTGCATACTAGTCTTTCATTCCTGACACTTTGCACTTTAGTACCTCACTTTAAACATTTCACACATTAGCCCGTCATATAGGGTATTTTGTACATATACTCTTCATTGTGAAACTTAGCATATTAACCCCTCGGGTGATTTTCTTTACTTGGGTGTGATTTAGGTGGGATTGGGATAAAATGATGTGTTTGAGTGCATAATGTATGGTGCAGGTAGTGTGAGAGAGAGATGATGATGAATGCCTGTAATCACAATAATAATGGGACCCTTTACTTTTCTGCACTTAAATTAGGACGATAGTAATATGCTAGGGCATGTAGATTCTCGATTACTATTTTTTTATTATTATTCTCGACCATTGATTCAAAATACGATTAGGGTAACAACTGGGCGAATTAAAACGTGCAAGCAAGCAAACAACCTAGATATATGGATGGGTACCAATCTCGGACATGTCGGTTCACTTGCGAGCCTTTTAAATGTAACAAGAACCCTAAATTCAAATTTTGGTTCAAGATTGACAAAATTAGAACTTAGGTGGTTAGCCTCATGCTCCTTTAGATAAATAATGGGTTTCTGATTGACGTTAGGGTTAGTCCTTAAACGGTTATTGGTGACTTCAAAAATCAAATACAATTTGAAGTCCGAAGTTAGGTCTCGTGTGCCCCTATAGCCCTTGCGGCTACCTAAAGTAGAAAAATTTCTAGGTCCAACGGCCACGTTTGAAGGAGGGTTTCTTACCCATACTTCTCCCCTATTGCTCAATAACAAGAGCCTTGGACTAAGCAACGTGATGGTAGACATCGTTGTCTTTCCATTGTCAAATCAATCCAGTAGTCTTCCTGTTCATAAGCTCGCTGCCTTATCATCCTTTTTTGTTAGTCAGGTATAATCCCCTTCGATGGAATCGTATAAGTCCTTGCAGAATAGGAGATCTTCCATTCGTGACTTCCAAATATTGTAATTGGAAGCATTTAATCTGAACATTGTTCGGTAGACTCTTCCATCTCGAAAACGTTTAAAACATTCTGCCTTTATGAACCTGCACTTTGATGCCAATTGTTGGGAAAGCATGAGTCTGATTAACTTATAACGTAGCTAATAATACATTTCCCTTCTAGAGCAATCAAACTAGGACACCGGACCAAATCAACTTTTCATATATCAAGGGAGATTACACAATTTTTTTTCAAGAGAACAACCTTGGATTAACCCCAAAAATTAAGAATTACGTTCATTCAATCACAATTCGTCACCCAAAAAGCTATTTCACTTATCTGATAAAAAACAGCACTTACAGACCTCCAAATCCAGTCTCCACTGCTCATAATTTAGCTCCAAAAGTTTTAAGGTAGCTATCAAATTTTCTTCCTAATCAGAGTTTGTTTACCCCTCAGTTCGAGGTTTGATCTCACACTGCGTGCCCAGAAAAATAGCACTATTTTTCCCCTATTTTGTTGGATGAATTTTGCTATGATATTCATTTGATCCCTCGCTATTTTTTTTATCATTTCTCTGCTGTCTACGATCGCCACTCGCTGTTGTGTGTTTTTGGTCATCTTAAGCAACTGCTAATTGTTGCCCCTTTTATATTTTTCTTTGTGGATTAAAAACCTTCAAAGAAGATCATCTACGGTTCACTATTAAAATATTAATTAATGTACAAGTTGACCGAGTTAATAAATAGAGCCCAAATCATCCTCAAAAAATTGGAGAGATAACCCAAAACAAAAGGTGTACATTACGAGTTTAGAGACCTGGTGTAAATCTGGAAATGAGAACTAGCTGGTAGTTGCTCTAGGTTGGCTAAGGAGCTTGTGCGTGTGCTTATTATTAAGCTCATTGCCAGACTTGCAATCACACTAAGGGGGCGTTTAGTTCGGATAATTTTGGATTACAGGGGAAAGTTGGATTACATGGAAAATTATTATTTTACATAAAAAATAAATTATAATATAGAATTGTTATGTTTGGTAAGTAATTTAAATTATTGGGAAAGTAAATGTTATTTGACAAAAATACCATTGTTCCTTCTGCAAATTCAACCAACAGACTCGATCACCCTTTTTTTTTTCCGCTCCACCTCTGGTCGCCACTCCTTCAACACAGCCTCCTCCGACAATTGCAGCTTCTTTGGCGAACCAGAGCACTCGCTCTCTTCGAGGAGCCTCGACCTCTCATCGTGCCAGATCTTGATGTTGAAAAGATACTCATTGCTTTGAAACTGATGCTGGAAACCGTCCTGGTCACCGGCAAGATTGCTTCGCTGTCGTCGGGTACCTGGTATCCTCCTACATACCTCTCCGCCACACTCTCCGCTCGCCACTCTCCCCTCGCATCTCCATCCATTGGTCCCGTGGCAACTCTCTTCACATCTCTCTCTTCTCTCAATCTTCCTCAGAAGCTGATGTCGATGGCAAACTTGTCGAGGTGAAGCTTAATGACGGTGGAGGTGGAGAAATTGCAATGCTCAGTGTCTGAGGTGAATCTTAACGACGATAGTGGAGATGGAGAAATCGATAGGGCTGAGCCGCTAAGGAGTTGGAATGCCAAAGAAGATTGAAGATGGGAAAAATGAAGAGGAGGGCAATTTTGGGTTTTGTCTGTGTAATCTGGGAATGCAGACTTTTTGCTTTGAATTCTGATTACCGGATTTAAGGCTTGGCCCGGTAAAAATGAAGGAACCCGGTAAAACAAGATAGAGCTGGATTTCGCCCCCAAACTCTGTAAAAGTGGGTGTAAAATACCCACTTTCCATGTAAAATGGATTACTTTACAACAAAACCAACAGTCCCTAAATGCATAGGAAACGTTTCTAAAGATTCACTTATTTCATTCTCTCAAGTTGCATAAACAAAAACTCTGAAGAGCATTAGCTTACGAGCTTTTCCCTCGCATATTCATGATTGCCCAATCGAACTTGAAATGTCAATTACCAGTGGGCTGGATGATCTGTATTTTTGTGAGCAAAGTTCGCCATATATTTCCAGTGACTGGCCAGAAGAAGAATTCATGGTCCAGAGATTCAGTATCCAAACCCAAAAATTTGCAGTGCAGAGAAGATACTGAGCTCTACTTTGCTACTTGGTCTTTGGGAGGCGGTCTATCAAGTATAATGAGCCAACAGATGAAAGAAAATCATGTGACATTAACCAGGTGAGATTGTGCAATCTATGCATACTAGTTTAATATCTTTTCCCTTAAATAATATCTCATATTTGATATTATTAATTAAATAAATTCATGATTGAGAGAGTTTTATTTTTTAATTGACCGATCCCATTGAACTGTATTGACTAGAATTTATTAAACTTTTTAATATCAAATGATTCACATATCAAAAAAGAAAATATCAGATTATGGGGAACATAATTGAACACACATTTTATATTTTAAATTTCATTTTTCATATGATATATTATATGCTACGTTAAGTTATAGTATTTTTTTGGTATGTATTGTTGATATCCAAAAGACCTATAGCCAACATGAGTTGGTTCAAGTAGTAAGGCACTTGTTCCCCTTAAGTAAAGGTCTCGAGTTCGAGTTTTTGCGGATGGAGAAAACTCATGCTCCAATTTGAGTTGGGTCATTCCATGCGTAAAACTTTTTAAGCATGAGTTTTTTTCCATTTATAAAAATTCGAACTCGAGACTTTTATTTAACGGAACCAAGTGTCGAACCAATTAATCTTCTCGTATTGGTAGTAGTTTTATATTCAATTTGATGGAATAAACAATCTTTTCAAAAAGATTAAAAAATTACTCAACCATTTTTGTCAAATGCATTAAACATGTTTTTCTGGAGTAAATTTTTATCAGCTGGCATGGGAAAAAGGCGCACGTTAAAAGGCTAGTTAGAGGGGCGACTTTGACATTTCCCGAAGCAATTTCTCCAAAAAACAGTAGCAAGAGAGTAGTGACCCCAGGAAAAAAAAAGATATTTTTAATTCTCAATATTTCGTGTTTTAATCATTTTCTTCCCAAGTTTTATTTTTTGTTATTCGCGTCTTCAATTTTTCAAGTTTTTACCACTTTAGTCATATTATTACTTTTTCCAACCAAAAAATTATATTCCATCAAAAAAATTTATTTTTCAAAAAAAGTATTTTTAAAAGTAAAGAAAGGAAAAAGCAAAATGAAAAGGGAACATATCGATAGAGTTTCACTACTGGACTCCCAAATTTAAATACATTCCTAATTAAAAATTAATTTGTGTTGCTACCATTATAAAATCGTCATTGTGAGAAAAATAAGTTCTCATTTTAGAGGAACACATGCTAGTAATCAATAATTCCTTAACTAGGGACAACCCTGTAGTACTCCTTATGTCCCATTCGATCTTTCTAATTTCTGTAATTTTCATAATTATTTGTATCGAAAACTCTGTTTTGGATGGAAAAAAATTTTTGGACGAAAAAAATAATGATAGCACCAAAGCAGTAAAAACTCGAAAGATTGAGGATAAGAATGATAAAGAAATACAGGTTTAGGACAAAAATGGTAAGAATAGAAAAGATTGAGAATCATAAGTGCCATTATTTTACTAATGCATAGGAAATTAAACACGGTAAATAAGAAGCCAACACGCACATGAACCATATTCTAGCTAGGAATGGCACAAAGAGGGATGGCCTTTTGTTATTTTACTAATGCATAGGAAATTAAACACGGTAAATAAGAAGCCAACACGCACATGAACCATATTCTAGCTAGGAATGGCACAAAGAGGGATGGCCTTTTTCAAGGTGGCACCGAACTCCTCCTCCATGTTCAGCTCTTCAGGCAAAATGCTTTCGGGAATTCTCCAATCGAATGCATTAATGAGGGAGGCCAGCATCAAATGAACCATCCTTCCCGCAAGTGGCATCCCGGGGCAGATTCGACGCCCAGACCCGAAGGGAATATACTCAAAGTTGCTTCCTGTGAAGTTGATATTTGACCCTATGAATCTCTCAGGATGAAATTCCATGGGATCAACCCAATGGCTTGGATCTCTTGCAATGGCCCATGCATTCACCATGACCCAAGTTCCTTCTGGTACAATGTAACCGCAAACCTTGGCATCATTTCTGGCCTTGTAGGGGATGAGGAGTGGCGCCGCAGGGTGTAGCCTTAGCGTCTCCTTGACAATGGCTTGGAGGTAAGGAAGTCTGTCAATGTCAGACTCTTTAATCGAACGGTTGGGACCCATGACTGCGAGGAGTTCTTGTCGTGCCTTTTGGAGCTTACTGGGACCTCTAAGTAGTTCCGCCATTGCCCACTCAACTGTCGCTGCCGTTGTATCACTGCCGGCAATAAATAATTCCTGCCAAAGAATAATGAACATGTCTCTTGCGTAAATTCCTCAACAACTTGTTTTTATTCTAAATGTATATTATAAACATATATTTCGGTGGATGAATAATCAAATTATCAAAGTCAATGTCAAGTCGTCACTAGAAAAATAAAAATGCAATAAAATATTGAAATGGAATGGAGTTGCCAAACCCATTGATTGAACAAAAGAAGACATGACAATATTGCATAGAGATGAGATAAAGCAATACGGGTTAACACAAATTAAGAGATCTATGATTGCATCTATTGGTTTCATACTTGTATCCAATTAGGTAGTCTAGGTCTTTCTCCTGGCAAGCAAATAGGGGAGGACGCGAATAGGGTTGAATTGATTCAGTGTCTCAGGAGAAATATTACTAGTTCGGATAAACACACAAAGATACATGGTAGATGATCTCGTACCAGAAGTAATGGCTTGATGTTTTGACGGTCAAAAGCTGAACCCTCCTCCAGGCATCGGTCCAGAAGAACATCTAAGAAATCACCATTCCTCTTGGTGGCCTCCGCTGCTGCTCCATCTTTCACACGTTTCTCAATTATCTCCTCGAAAATCTCGTGCAACCTCTCATATGAACCCTTCACATTCCTCTTGATCCCCTGCAGATCAAACCGTTGGAGCAGTGGGAAATAGTCAGATAGATTCGGCTTCGCAGCACCCTCCATGATCCGCCAGACAAGATCCTTGAACTCCTGTGCAGTCTCAAACTTGGGATCCACAACATCGACTGAGAACAACGTGTTCGATATTAGGTTGAGGCTCGTCGCAAAAGCCACCTTCCCAATATCTACGGGCTCGCCTGTATTCAGATGCTGTTTTTCGATGTAGCAGAGGAGCTGCTCGACCTTCTGGTGCCTGAGATGCTGGAGAGCATCGAGGCTAAGAGGTGAGAACAGATGGGTGGTGCAAGTACGGCGACGGTTGCGCCACGCCTTGTCCCCTGGGACCCAAGCAAGGGTACACTCATGGTTTGGCTGCGCATTGATCGCACCAGGGATGGGCCTATCTGAGAATGCGTCTTCATTTTTCCGAAGGATCTCTTGCGCAGACTCGGTGGAGGATGCCACCACCACAGTGATAGAGCCGAGACGGAGGGTCATCAGTGGGCCATGGCGCTTGGCCATGTGGAACAACGACTCATGGACACGGGGCCCGAGCTGGGGAAGAGATCCAACGATTGGGAATCCGGCAGGTCCCGGCGGCAGTCTACGGAGGTTAGATTTATGGAAGAGTGACCTCAAGAGGAGGAAGATGACTGAGAGGATAATGAAGTAGTAGGGGAGATCCATTGTTATGAAACTTTGAGCTGCTGATGATGTTTATTTTGTGAAATTTGATGGGATATTTATTCTGTAGTGGTGAGCCTGGACCCCGACTAGCACGAAAAAAATCAACCAAAATAATAGTATTTGAAAACCAAGTACTAATCTAGAAGTAATAGATTTCAACCAGGTTACGTTGACTGGAAATGCAATAAATCCTAATTTACTTAAATTCAAATAGTGATTAAAGATTAAAATTCTTTCTATTATAAGTTTTTCTTGCTCCGGATGATTAAATTCAAGATTTTATTTAAGGTAAAATGTATTAATTAAGTTCAAGATTTTATTTTTTAAAAAAATGGTATAAGAGTATCTCTATTATGGCTCTTTTACATGACAAGGAATCTCTACCAGGAAAATATGATGATATGAAAATGAAAATAAAAGGGTATCCAAAATCAATAAAAAGGATTGAATACGTTTGCTCGAGGGTCGGCTACTTAGCTCTCACTGAATTGTTGACAATCAGGACACCCATTGACGTATATAATTTTTTTATTAACCTCTAGCCCAGTGAAGTCTAAAATGAAGTTTCAAATTTCATTTTGATAAGGATACCTACAAATAGCAATGCCGAACAGTTTGAATTGATCCTTCTAAATTTATGGCAGAAGGGAGAAAGATGAGTTGAAAATGACAAAACCAACTGCTCCGTTGAATAGTAAGAGGAGGGGGCTGGCACATACAGTGACCGGCCAATATGTCAAGCAACGTGAGCAGCAGGTTGCCACTTGCAACGATGGGCCAATGTGTCGGAGTAGGTCGTGTATGTCACGTCACTACAAATTAGTCAAATCATCAAGTTTATTAGAAAGTTTACACGAGAAAATAAAATTTTAAATTTCACATAAAATTCTGAACAATTTTAAATACAGAAAAAACTATTTAAAACTCTAAAAAATTGTATTTTATAATATTGGATATCATTTTCTCAATCTGGCTAATTAATGTAGATATTTTTAAAATTTCCTAGGATATTTAGGTTTTATTTATGTTCTTGGGTATCTTATTCAAAAAAAGATTTGAATTTATATTTTATCAGTAAAATTCTCTCATTATTTTACCAGTGTGGCTAATCCCTATTGGCTTTTCATAGTATTAAACGGTACTGACGTGTTATATTTATGATATAAAAAACTTTCTCATAAATAACTTGGGAGATAAATTGTGTCTGTTATTCATCCAATTGGGTTATTAGAAACAATGATGTCATGATGGGATTACTCATCCAACCAGAATTTTGAGCGCCGAACTTTTGGAGTCATCCAAATTAACACTTATATTTGATACTCATTATCACAGAAAACTACTCTGATCGTATGGGGAATTATAGAAAACGATCCATGGCGAAATTGGGATAATTACTTATTGTTGGAAAATATGGCGTGATAACATTAATAAAATATGTGAATGAGAAATTGCTTCTCATCAAATTGAAGGAAATTAAATAGAAAAATCCACTTGGGAATGGCGATAAGATCAGTCGCTCAAAGGAGTACTGATAGACTGATAGAGTTGCCCTAATGTGCAAGAACATGACATGAATACATGTAAAATTCTCCTGGACATCCCTTCTATTCCAGCAATAATTTACAATTAAGTAATCTCATTTGTATGAGATTGTATGGCAAATGAATGAAGTAATTGATTAATGATCACTTGTAATCAAGGGGCCAATAAATTCCTTCAATTTGCAAATTCTTGAAGTTGCATAAATAGGTGGCAAGGAAGAATGATGAAGCCGGAACGTAAGAACGAAGAAAGCAAAAAAGGATAAATAGATATTCCTTCTCTATTAAGCTAATATGGTGCCATTTAACTAACCATCTTCTTTCTTCTCTATAGGTAGAGCCATTCGGGATAGATTGTTGCATATAATTAGTTGGACAAATCAAACCCCCTCTCTATTTTATCGTGCATTGTTTTTGGTAGTTTTTAGTTTCTGTTCGGCTTGCTAAGAGATAGAAATTTGGTGCTGGCTTCTACTTTAGCATCATTGTATTCTGGGAAATAGATGTTCATGTATGCTCAGCACCATCGAGAGGGAACAAATTTATCTTAAAGAAACTGTGACTGTCACAAGTGTTGACCTTTACTATTTGTATTTCTATACTTTTCTTTGTTGGTTCAGTATTTTAGTATTTATATTATTATAATGTTAGAGTGCGAGTTTGGGTCGTAAGATTTAGATTTCAATTTAATTTTTATTTTGTTGTCATCTGAGATTACGTATTATATACTCCTAATCTAACAATCTTAAGATAAACCTTTTCTTTGTTGTGATCTTAGATGGCTTTAGATAATACTCCTATAGTAGTTGTTGTTGTCAATGACACTGCCACTGCTATGGCTAAGGACTCAGTCTCTACCTCTGTTATACCTCTGAGAGGTTCACCTGCCATGCCTGCTACGATTCTAGTAAATCATAACAAAAACCATGACAAATTCAATGTGTTGAACTTCAAGCAGTGGTAGCAAAAGATGCTAGTCTATCTAACCACCTTGAATCTCATGAGATTCTTGTCTGAGGAAGTTTTGAAGCTTCTGAAAGGGGAATCGAGTGTCTAGGATCTACATGCAGTGGAAGGCTAGAATCATTCAGATTTCTCGTGCAGAAATTACATTTTAAATGGTTTGCCCTATTCGTTGTATAATATATATATATTGTACGTTTAAAATAGAAAAACACTGTAAAAATCTTTCGATCACATATTGTTGCATAAATACGAGAGTGCATGCAAGTATACATATCGCAAACAAGTACTAAAGGATGAGTAGAGTATCGTTCCCACGAGAACTCGTTCCAAACCACTACTAAGCACTAAAATTAGCATTGTATCCAAGCTAAGTCAGTTGAATAATTGAAGTAAAAAGTAAACTGGAGAAAACAAGAATCAATTGATAAAGCACTCCTAGAGTTAACAACTTCACCTATTCTTGTCTTAAGTCAAGTCCTTCTCTCATGTAATTAACTCTACCATGTTATTAATCAAGGGTTCTAGGGTTTCCCCACTACCTCCTTACGCACCTCTTGATGTCGCAAGAATTTACCTAAGTGGATGATACTAACCCACTCTATCTCTTGGTGATTAGTGTTGAAAGGTCTATTAAACTAATCCTAATTGGCTATCTAGGTGCTCACTATCTCTCGATGCGCTTACACGAATAATCTCACCTCTCGACGTAAGTTAACCTAGACTATGCACTCTCTAGCGTGATTTCGATTCTGTCTCTTGGGGCTCCTATCAATCTTAGGATCATTCTCAGGGATGACCAAGCCAAAAGAAAACATAAAGAGTGAGATATACATAGATAACACCTAGGAGGCATACTTCCATAAAATCATATATATGACAGAAAAGAACTTTACTCAAGATATTGAAATAGGTTCCATTGATCCCCTTAAGAATCTAGGGGTTTAGTTCAACATAATAAAAGAGAATACAAAAGTTGGAAGAGAAGACAACATCATGAAAATAAGAAGAAAAGGGATAGAAGGAACTCTAAATAGTGGTGGAGTCGAATCTTTTGATCATGCCTCCAGGATCTTTAAGCACGACCCTACCTTCCTGCTTCAAGTTCGCAACCTTTCTTCACTCTTGAAGCACAATAGAATATGTTGAATGATTGTGTCCAAGTTCTCCCGAGGCTACTGATGTGATGCCCTTTATATATTGAGGGCGATATAATCTATTGAGATAGATTCGATCTTCAAATCTTTCCCTAAAAATTTGCAGCAAAATATTCCAAATCTTTGACCACTTTCCTCTTTAATTGATAAAAATATATGTGGAAATACCTCTGGAAGCTTGCCTAAGTCATTGGGATAAGAAAGATTGAGTTTTTTTTTAATTTGAAACAGTGTGAAAAATGAGTAGTGCTCAGTACACCGCGGTTCAAAACTGCGGCCTAAGTCCTCTGCTCTTTTGATTTCTTTGTACGCTCTGTTTCCATTCTTTGGCTATAACTTTCCTGTTTCAGCTCTAATTTGTGAACTATTTGATACGTTGGAATCCTGATTGAACAAGCTTTCCAATAATATCTTATGTGGCATATATATCATATAGAGAATATGAGAAATTTCCTCTTAAACTTGCCGCTTCAAATGTTTAATCATCAAGCCCGCCATGCGTTCATCTTTCCACACAATTCTTTCCATTCCCAACACATTAAACAACTCCCAGCAGCATCTAATTCATATTTAAAGTTATCAAAATTATCATTTCCAATAATTAAATCCCAAGAATAAAAAAATATGCAATTAATCTCTAAATATATGGAAAGTGGCCTAAAACTCAACTAAAACTCAACACTCTAGGTCGGGAATGGGTAAATAAATCATACAAATCATAATATCAGCAGATATATAAGACAAAGGATGCCAACACAAAGTAGTTTATGGTCAGATAGTTCCTCGATTATAAAATGGTGGATTCCAAAATAGTAATTAGTCAAGTTCAAGAAATTTAGGTGATCTTGCATGAGATTCATGCGAAAGGCATAGTCTTAAGTGAAACTTTCCAACTGGCTGCTCATTGAGAAACTACCACATGGATGAAGGATTTCAAGAGCTACCTTAAGAACAAAGGAAAGGAGATTACATTGGAGGATTTGATTGTTAGACTTTGTATTGAAGAAGACAATAGAGGGTGGAGCAAGTCATCCTTATAGGTGCTAAGGTAAACGTGATGGAACATGGGAAAAGCTCAAAACCCAAAAAGGAACAAGGCCAAACTCAGTGCACAAGGGAGAATCTGAAGCAAATATGGTTGATGTTATTGCCCAAGACATGTTGGATATTAACCTCTCAGTTGTAGTTTTTGAGGTGAATTTGGTCGGGTCTAGTTCAAAAGAAAGGTGGATTGACACGGGAGCTACTCAACATGTTTGATCTAGTAGGGACCTCTTCACAACCTTTGAACTGGTCAATACAGAGAAGATCTTCATTGGAAACTCAGCCTCTTCCACTATTAAAGGTCAAGGAAAGGTGATGTTGAAAATGACCTCCGAAAAATTAATGACTTTGAAAAACGTGCTGCGCATGCCAGAATTTAGAAAGAATCTGGAGTCAGGCTCAATGCTATATAAACACAAATTCAAGCTGGTGTTTGAGTTAGAAAAAGTAATTTTGTCTAAGTCTAGAATGTATGAAGGTAAGGGCTTTATGAGTGATGGGCTTTTTCAGCTGAATTTAATTATCGTTATTAATAAAGTTGGTAGCACTTCTACTTATTTGCTTGAGTCCTCCAATTTGTGGCATGGTACTACGACATGTTAGTTATGATTCAATGCGAAAATTAATTAATATGGAACACATGCCGAAATTCCAAATTGTTTCAAATCACAAATATAAAACTTGTGTAGAGGCAAAATTAACAAGGCCATTGTTTCAACCAACTAAAAGAAACAACAAACCACTTGAACTGATTCATAGTGACGTTTGCAACTTGAATTTTATACAAACAAGAGGTGATAACAAATACTTTATTACCTTTATTGATGATAGCATGAAATGTTGCTATGTATACTTGCTCAAGAGTAAAGATTAAGCCTTAAGTACACTTATTTTCTAAAAAATAAGGTTGAGAATCAACTTAATAAAGAATAAAGGTATTGAGAAGTGGTAGAAGCAGCTAGTATGGAACACTTTTTGGTGATTTCTGTGCACAACATTGAATTGTCTATGAAGTAACTACACTTTACTTACCTCAATCAAACAATATTGCAAAATGAAAGAATCGCAAAGCAATGATGAATTTGATACCTCTAAGTTCAAGGTTATCCCAAAACATGTAGGGGAAGCTATATTGACTAGTAATTACCTTTTGAATAAGACACCATGAAAGAAAGAGAGAAAGACACCATGTGAATTATGTAATGGTAGGAGACCATCCTACAAACACTTATAACTATTGCGGTGCCTTGTGAAAGTGGCTACTCCAACACTAAGAAAGGTAACGATAATTCCTCAAATAGTGAACAGTGTCTTTATAGGTTCTGCATAGAACAATAATGCACATCAACTCATTGTGTATGAATAAAAAATTCAGCATATACACAAGAATATGATAACGGAATCAAGAAATGTGTCATTCTTTGAAGAGTATTTTCATGTAAATCAATGGGATCATGCTCGTTAGAGTGAACATTTGAAACTATGAATAGAGGAAATCATGATTCAGAACACGGTTTTGATCATGAAGGTGAACTAAGATGCAGTACGAGGGCAAGAGTGGAAAAGTACCATAGAGTTGATTTTCTAACTTATTTGATAGAAAATGAACCACAAACTTATGAAGAATCCATGACTCCTTCTAAGGGACCTCTCCAGAAGAAGGTAATGAATAATGAAATTAATTCTATTATGTAGAATCATACTTTGGAGTTCGTGGGTCTTCCTCTCGACTGTAAACATTTGGGATCCAAGCGGATCTTTAAAAGGAAAATGGGAGCAGACGACTCCACTGATAAATATAAGGCCGAACTTGTAATTAAATGATACAAGCAACAAGAAAGCCTGCATTACTTTGAAACTTATTCTCTAGTGATAAAAATAAATTCCATAGGATGATACTAGAAATTGTAGCGTTGCGCAACTTGGATGTACATCAAATGGATGTGAAAACAGTTTTCTTGAATGGTGACTTATACGAGGTAATTTACACGGAACAACCTAGGGGTTTTGTGGTTCTAGGAGATGAAAAGAGAGTCTGTAAAATGATTAAATCATTATATGGATTAAACCAACCAACAAAGCAATGACATGAAATGTTTAATAATATAATCGTTTCCAATGGTTTTAATATCAATGAGTGTGACGAATGTGGAATATACAGAAAATAGTTATGTCATTTTATGCCAGTACGTGGATGATATACTCATTATTAGTAGAGAAGAGAGAATGATCAAATCTACCAAAAAACATATTGAATTTAAGATTCAACATGAAAGACATGGGTTTTGCTAATGTGATTTTAGGGATTAAAATACAAAAATATCATCATTTCCAATGGTTTTAATATCAATAAGTGTGGCGAATGTGTAATAAATAGAAAATAGTTATGCCATTTTATGTCAATATGTGGATGATAGACTCATTATCAGTAGAGATGACAGAATCATCAAATCTACCCAGAACATATTGAATTCCAGATTTGACATGAAAGACATGGATCTTGCTAATGTGATTTTAAGGATTAAAATACAAAAATATCAAGAGGACTAGTCTTAGACCAATCGTATTATATGGACAAAATTCTTGAGAAATTTAACAATAATAATTCTGGTGTTGCTAGAGCACCATTAGATACAAGTATCCATCTATCGAAGATAGAGGAGAGTATTTTACAAGTGGAATACTCAATGGTCATCAGGAGCCTAATGTATCTAATGAATTATACTAGGACAAACATTGCCTACACGATTAGTAGATTGAGTGGATATATGAGAGTGCCGACCCTTGAAAGGCGATAATAAGGGTATGCTAATTATGGTTTACACTATACCAGATATCTAGTGGTACTTAAAGGATACAATGATGCGAACTAGATACCTAATATAAGGACTTGAAATCTACTAGCGGATATATGTTGATATTAGCTAGAGCAACTGTATCGTAGAAATTCTTTAAAAAAATTGTAATAACCTAACCCACAATGGAATTTAAATTTATCACATTAGATAAATGTAGAGAAGAGTCTGAATGGCTAAGTCAAGAGGATATTTTGAAATGAGAAAAATCGATGCCACTGTTTTCTATTTGCCTGCAAGAGGATGGATCGCTAGTAGTAGTAAACCCAGTGAGCGGGTATCGTTCCCATGAGGATCAGAGCCTATCAAACATGAACTTAGAACACAAAATACCAAGCCAGACCACACAGTAGTTGAGAGGATGTAGAAACGGCAAGAAAAGGAAGTAAAGCAGGCAATCTAAAGAAAACAAAAATAGCTTTATACGATCTCGACAAGAAAATGATTCTAGGGGTTCAATTTCATTTATGTCTATTTCAATCCTCTTGGACTTCACTAACCGGATCAAGTCAAGCGTCCTCTTCTCCTATCACAGGTTCTAAAGTCACCTAATCCGACTCTCGTCATGACTAGGATGTATCCCTAGGATGATCTAACCCACTCTATCTCTAGATACTTAGAATTAAGGGATCAAAGTTCGTGTTCGTAACCGTATTTGGATTCCTAGGGTGATGGCTACCTCTCGGGCCTTCTCACACGTCTCTTCTAACTGTTAGAATGACTATTTTACCTCCCTAGGCTATGTTTACTTAGGTTACAGGATTCTCACTCTCGTGTCTCCTTACCGTCACTTAGATCGATTTATCGAGTTGGACAAACATCAATAAACACATGAAGTATAGTAAACATAAGGGAAATAGAACACCTTCATAGATCTGGGCAATAAAAGTTCAATACATGGATGAAACAAACACTAGGATCCACCTACTACCCTAGAGAATAAAAAACTAGCCGAACATGGTTATGTTACAATAAGTGTTCATCGGATTTGAAAGTTATGAAACCAAATAAGAGAAAGGAGACAAAGGCAGAAGGAGTCTCAAAACACTGATGATAAGCTTGGTTCCTTAGCTCTTCAACCCTGAAGAACCTTGTCCGAGATTGGCCTTATTGTGAAAAGCTATCTCTCTCCTCTTTCTTTGTGTAGGGGTACCCCTCTATTTATAAGGCATTTCCACCTCCTTCAAGCTTGGATTGGCTAGTGTGGGATAGGAAATCTTGGGTCCCACCTTCCGTTCAGTAGACCATGGTGTAGAGACTTGGGCACGATAGTGCACTTCTTCCCTTGATGCTTCTCTGTAAACCGTAGTGTCCCCCTGCAGTATGCTGAGTCTATTCTACACAATTTACTTCATTTGGCCATAACTTCCTCATTTTAGCTCCAAATCATTATGGTTTGGTGCATTGGACTCTTGACTCGATGAGCTTTCCGTTAATATCGTATTTGGCATGTTTTCTATTGAGGAAGTCCTGCAAACACACAAATAAACTTAGAGGATTGATATTAAACTCCTAAGGAGCATAGATACTCACATTTCAGCTTATTTCAACAAAAATAACAAGTGAAATGCGTGTTATTAGCTCAAGTTTAAAGGTCTGAAAATATAACTTCTATGGTCTTATAAGTCACCAATTTGTATTCATTGCAATAGTCAGTTGGCTATTAGAAGGGCACAAAGTAATATGTGTGATGGTAAATCTAGACATACATGTCGTAGACATAATACCATTAAAAAACTACTCTCAACTAGAATTATCTCTATTGACTAGTGAAGTTAAAGGATAGTTTGGTAGATTCGCTAACCAAAAGTTTAAATAGAGAGCTAGTTGAGAAGATATTAAAAGGAATTAGACTTAAGCCCATTGGAGAACAAGTTTTATGATGGAAAATTCAACATAGTTGACTAGAGATCCCCAGATCACGGTTCAAAGGGACAACCTAGTGGTAAAACTTAATGAAGTCACCATGAGGATTAATCCTCAATCCATTCCCACACATGAAACGGTGACACTAAAGGGATGACATGATGTGACCCAAGGCATGGCCTTCAGGAATGCAATTGATGTTCCACTTGATTTAGTGACAAGAGCTCGAATGAGACAATGGAAGGGTGTCCACTTGCTTACAAGTGATGGCAACCATTATTGAAGTATAATATGAAAGATATTTCAGACTTGTCCCAAAATGAAGAATTTATATTATTCTCAGCATATATATTGCAAGATAATCAAGAACAAAAGCCAACGATGCCAAAAGGGAAAGAAGTTACTGCAAGTATGCAAGAATGGAAGTTACAAGATTCTAAAAGGGAAAGAAGGTCTCAAAGATTAGCATAAAGAGCACAAGATTAGAACATATATTGCAAAATATATTCTAATTTATTTGAGCCATCTAGAGTATATCACTTCCCCTAAATAGTGATATTACTTTCACTTTTGTTTAATTTTAAAGATTTAGGTTATATTTCATAATTTTCTATAGAGTAATTCACTTTTGTTTAATTTTGAAGATTTAGGTTATATTTCATAATTTTCTATGGAGTAATTCTTAGTTTCACGTTATTATTAGTTTCCTATCCCAATAGGGTCATTTAGGAAGGTTATGTGCATGTAAATATTGCACTTCGGCATATTTAAAGGTTGTACTTCGTTTTGGACGAGTTTGGTTCATAGGTTATGGATCAATAAAGTGAATTTTGATTCTCTTTGATTCTCTTTGATTCTTTGAAGTACTATTCAAACTTATCAAAGCTTTTTGTAGTGTTCATCATTGACTTAACAATCAACTCTTCCATGATTGTTGTGTCTATTTGCTTTTTCGCCCATAATAGGATGGATAGCAAGTAGTAAACCCAGTGAGGGAGTATCATTCCCATGAGGATCAAACCTATCGAGCACAAATTTAGAACACAACGTACTAAGCCAAACCGCACAATAGTTGATAGGATGCAACAAAGAGCAAGAAAATGAGTAAAAGTGAAAACTCTATGGAAAATAGAAGTAACTTTATACAAACTCAACAATGAAAGTGATTCTAGGGGTTTGGTTCCACTTAGATTGATTTCAATCCTCTACTTAACTAACTAGATCAAGTCAAGCATCGATTTTTTCCTATCACGGGTTCTAAAGTCACTTAATCCGACTCTCATCGCAGCAAGGATATATCCCTAGGATGATCCTTACCATCTATCTCTAAGTAGTTGTGATTAAAGGACCAAAAGTCATGTTCATAGCCGTATTTGGATTCCTGGGGTGATGGCTACCTCTCGGACATTTCACACGTCTCTTCTATCTCTTAGAATGACCTACCTACCTCTCAGTATGATTATTCCTACACTATGTTTACTTAGTTGACGTGACTCTCACTCTCGTGGCTCCTCATGGTCCCTTAGATCAATTTATCAAGCTGGCCAAATATCAATAAACGCATGAAGTATAGGAAACATAAAGGAAATAGAACACTTTCATAGATCCAGGATACAAAAGTTCAATACATGGATGAAATAAATACTAAGATCCGCTTACTACCCTAGATAAATGAAACTAGTCGAACATCGTCGATTAAAGGACATGCTCATCGGATTGAAAGGCAAGAAACTGAAATGAAGTAAAAGAAAACAAAGGAAAAAGGAATCTCAAACACCGATGATGAACTCAATGCCTTAGCTCTTCCACCCAAGATCCTTACTCCGATGTCCTAGACTACATGACTTTGCTTCGACGATTCCTTCACTCTTCACACTAGGGCTGATAGCTTCTCTATTCTATCCTAAGGGTTGTGGTGTTCTGCCTCTCTTTGGTCATGAAGGTTGAGGGTTCCTTTTATAGGCAAAGAGGGCCCTTCTCCAACTTTTGCTGCTTGCTAAAGTTGGCTAGTTTGTCCCACTTGTGCCAGTTGTTCAAGTTGGCCAATTTGCTAGTGGCTCAATAGCTTTTTTTCACAAATGCTGACCATTACCCTCCTAAGAAGGGGCCCAAGAACAAAGCCCACAAAAGCCCAAGTTCAAATTTGAAAGTTGGGCCACCGCGGTGGGCTGGACTACTGGTTTAATGTCTGCACAGTTTACTTCGTTTGGCCATAACTTCCTCATTTTAGCTCAGAATCATGCAGGTTTGATGTGTTGGACTCCTGACTCGATGAGCTTTCCATTGACGTCTTCTTTGGCACATTTTCTATTGAGGAAATCTTGCGCAACATCTAGAGAATTTAAAGGATGGAGAATAATCCCTTCTTTAAAGCATAGACACTTACAACTAAGCCTAACTTAACAAAAAACCAAGTGGAATGCATGTTCTTAGCTCAAATTTAACCTCTAAAAGTATGTTTATAATGTAACTTCTATGGCATTAACATACCCCCAAACCTAGACTTTTGCTTGTCCTCGAGCAAAACTTTAAGCACAACTATCCATCAAATGCCAAACATGAATCTCCACTTTTCAATTATTAACAATGCTCACAAGTTGTTTTTAGTGCTTTTAAACCTTTCCCTTAAAGTTCTCAGGGATGGCCATGCTTTTCACTTGACCTTGAGTTTCATCAATTCGACCTTAGGATTTCATTTTGACCCGTGCAATGTTATGCAGTCCCTTACACTTAGCCCTAAGTCTTAACCTCACTATTGTGCATCATAAGAAAATACCCATGCAAACATGCGTCTAGCTATTAGTCCAATTCATGATTGCTCATTTTTGCTCTCAAAGTTTTTTTTTTCTTTGTACCTAAAAAATAACCCTCACTCAGGTGGTGCACGACTTTAAAGGGCCCGCACCTCTACTGGCTCTTTAATTTGTACTTTTGTTTCATGAGCTAGTCAGATGAACAAATAGTCCCCCACAAGTACATATCGGGCCATACTGCTAGCACACCTACTGCATCAATTTGGGCTCAAGCTCTGGCAGAGGCTCTCAAAGCCTTGGCATATCTTTTCTCACATGTTAGCAACCAAATTTTGCCAAAGAATTTCCAAAGATGACACTTACTATCCTTGACTTAAGATCTAGATGCAAGGTTCGTGGACAATTAATTAGGGTTGAAAATCATCACAAAATTTATCACAATTTTACTTTTAGTCAAGCAATCACACTAGCCATTAATTATTGTCACAGAGTAGGGATCAACTCAAGTTCCCTACTAAAAACTTGCAAGCATCATTAGCCATAAAAAAACAAATCAATTTTTTCTTTTTTATTTACAGATGCATGAAAATGAATGCAAGATGAAATCAACATGCAACTACTCTAACACCCTATAAGTTACATGTCATGTGTATGCAAATGCAAACAAGGAACAAACAAGCAAGCAAATAAATTTAGCTAGCAATCTAAATAGCTTTGACATGAAGCTAACATACTTCCCTCCCAATCTAAGCTAAGCATTGTCCTTAATGTGAAGAAAAGGAAAGAGAAAGGGTTAACAGATACTCCCCGTGTGTCAAAGTCGATGTAATGGCATTCTAGTTGTTGAAGGCCTCCTCGTCCTCATCTTTATCATCTTTCTCCCGGTAGTCACCCGAGTCCACATCTATTTCATTTGTATCGGTAGACTCCTCTTCACTTGTCGATGAAATCGGTGGATATTCATAGAGGTTGATTTGTAGTGCTTGGCTGACAAGTCCTTCATTCAGCTCCCAAATGTGTACTGTCTATCCAATGAACCGAGTCCACTTCTTTTGACATTGGTTTATCTTCACTGTTAAGGCATGCAATTCTCGAATCATCTGGGTGACTGGGCCTTCCTCCTATCTTTTCTCTTCCACTGCTTGGTGTGCTTCTTGGACTTTTTCGCCTTGGTTGTCAGGGTCCAGCATGTCACGAATCATTGCTGCATCAAGGGGTTCACGGACCGTGACATCATCTATTGCCTCCCCGAAAGGAACACCTGCACGTCGACAAAGTGAGGTAATCAAACACGAGAACCACATATGACCTCCTATATCATGCCCGTATGCTTGAACTAGGGTATGTAAGAATGCGGCAAGATCAAAATGTCGATGCACCATGATGCATTATACAAGGTATATCCGCATCTTAATAACTTGAGACAATGTATACGTAGGCATGATACAAGATGTCACAAAGAGGAGCCATCATCTTGCTCGATATTTTAAATGTTTTCTATCAAAAAGTGTAGAATTAAAAATAAAAAATTAAATCAACAAAGCTTGACTAAATAAACCAGACTTTGGTTGCCTCCCAAGAAGCGCTACCGAGTGAGTCCGTGGCCTGACTTTGTTGGTATTAAACATCCTTTAAGTTGACCGAGCCCTCATCTCAGTGGATCGGGTCTCCTAAATATCCTTTGACTCTTTGAGTATTGACCTTAAATGTACAATTTGTGGCCTCATTCTTTAGCTCGAGAACACCATATGGTAACATTTGAGTGATTTGCAATTGCCCCGACCATCTTGATTTAAGTTTTCCTGGAAACAAATTCAAACATGAATTATATAATGACACAAGTTGTCTAGGTTGGAGCTCTCTTACCATGATTTTCTGATCATGCCATGCTTTCACCTTTTCCTTGCAAATACGGTGGTATTCGAACACCTGTTGTCAAAATTCATCAAGTCATGTAGTTGAAGAAGCCTCTTCTCACTAGTCTTTTTCATGTCGAAATTTAGAGCCTTGATTGTTCAGTGTGCCTTGTGCTCCAACTCCACAAGAAGATTATATGCTTTGCCAAAGACCAAGTGGTACGGGGATGTACTTAGGGGTGTCTTGAATGCTATTCTATATGCCCGTAAGGCACCATCAAGCTTGTGAGCCCAATCCTTTTGGGAATTTTTGACCATCTTTTTGAGTATCTTTTTTATTTCATGGTTGGATACCTCTACTAAACCATTGGTTTGAGGGTGGTATGCTAAGGCTACCTTATGTCGTACCCCGTACTTGGCCATGAGCTTATTAAACTATTGCTGCAGAAGTAGGATCCACTATTGCTTATAACTGCTACGGGTGCTCCATATCTCGTGAAGATATTTCTTTGCAAGAACTTAAGAATAACATCAACATAACATGTGGGGGAGACAATCGCCTCTGCCCATTTAGAAACACAGTCTACTGCTAATAATACATAACAATTACCAAAGGATGGAGGAAATGACCCTATGAAATCTATCCCCAAATATCAAATAATTCAATTTCGAGTATTGAATTCCATGGCATATCATGGCATCTGAAAATATTGCCTACTCGCTGACATCTATTGCATTTTGACACATAGGCAAAGGCATCATGAAAAATAGTTGGCCAATAAAATCCTGATGCTAATATTTTCGAAGCAGTTTTGTGTCCACCTAATGACCTCCATAAGGAGATTCATGACAACTTCTCAGTATGTCAAGTTGTTCATTATCTAGAACACATCTTCTTAAAATATGATCAAACCCTATTCTAAAGAGATATGGCTTGTCTTATACATATTTCATGCAATCATTCAAAAATCTTTTCCTTTTTTGAGCATTAAATTTTGATGGAACGAATTGGAAACCAAGTAGTTAGCAATATCCACAAACCAAGGAGCATATGATAAGGCAAGAACTTGTCCGTCAAGGAAGAACTCGTTAATTACCAATTTTTCCATTCACTCCAAATTTTCAAGACGAGATAAGTGATCCACCACTTGATTCTCCGATCCCTTTCGGTCTTGAATTTCAAGGTTAAACTCTTGTAGGAGAACGACCCATCTGATAATTCACGGCTTTGCATCATTTTTTTGGATTAAGTACTTGATTGATACATGATCAGTATAGACAATAACTTTAGTGCAAATCAAGTATGACCGGAATTTGTCAAAAGCAAAAATCACAGTGAGAGACTCCTCAGTCATCATGTAGTTGATTTGAGTCTCGTCAAGTGTTTTGCTTGCATAATGTATACGATGGAAGATCTTGTTTCTCCTTTGGCCTAGAGTTGCACCAACTGCATAAACATTCGCATCACACGTTAGCTCAAAAGGTAGAGACCAATCATGGCAACTATGATAGGTGTAGAAACAAGTCTTGCTTTCAACTCATTAAAGGCCTACAAGCATTCATCATCAAACATGAAAGGAACATCCTTTTCTAAGAGGTTACACAATGGTTTTGCTATTCTTGAAAAGTCCTTAATAAACTTTCCATAGAAGCTCCTAAAACCTTTAACATTTCTTGGTGATGGCTACTTTTCAATTAAGGTAATTTTGGCCCTATCTACCTCCATGCCCTTTTTAGAGATTTTATATCCCAAAACTATGCCTTCTTTTACCATGAAATAACATTTTTTTTTCTGAATTTAGAATAAGGTTAGTTTCCTCACATCTTTTATGGACAAGAGACAAATTAGCCAAACACTTGTCGAATGAGTTGCCAAACACTGAAAAATCATCCATGAAAACTTCTATGCACTTTTCAATAAATGTGGTTTTCTCCTAATCCTCAAGAGTTATAGCAATTTGATTATATCTTGAATAGCTGTCCGAGAAACAATAATATTCCCTACCTGCAAGTCTATCAAGCTTTTCATCACAAAGGGAAGTGGAAAATGATCCTTACGTGTGGCATTCTTGGCTTGCGGTAATCCGTGCATTCTCTCCCTCCAGTCACTATTCTAGTTGAAATCAACTCGTTGCTTTCATTTGCAATGCCATCATACCACCCTTCTTAGGCACACACTATACTGGACTTACCCGCTTACTGACAGAGATAGGAAAGATTACCTGCATCCAGCCATTTGAGGATTTCTTTCTTGACTACCTCTTTCATGATAGGGTTGAGCCTTCTTTGTCCTTTTGCTGACTCCTTGAGATTATCCTCAAGCAAGATCTTGTGCATGCATATCAGGTGTTGATTCCTTGGATATCAACTATGGTCGACCAATTACTTTCACGTGGGTCCAAAGGACTCGAAGGAGCTTTTCTTCTTGCACTAGTGTTAGGTTGATGCAATATAACAGGAAGAGTGGAAGAAGTGCCAAGGAAAGTGTACTTTAAGTTCTCTAGCAATCCCTTAAGCTCTAGCTCTGGTTGTTCGTGAATGGATGGCTTTAAGGATTTAGGTCTGACATACAAAGGTTTGAAATATGACACACTTTGTGGCATCGAGGGACAGGACTCCAATACCTTGGGAACCTCTTGTGGATCTTCATCATCTGAAGGTGACTTCTAGATTAGGACCAATTCGAGTGGATCCTTAGGTGTTGTTTCTTTGATTGTTGTCATAGACACTGTTCAATTACATCAATGGAGAGGACTTCATCAGGCTCATAAGGATGTTTCAATGAACTATAGCATTAAATGTTTTTTTCTGACCATTCACATGCATAGTTAATTCTCCTTTTTGCACATCGATAATTGCTCGACTAGTTGCCAAGAAGGGGCAACCTAAAATTATAGGGATGCTCTTGTCCTCATCATAATCTAAAACAATGAAGTCAAATGGGGACTATGAATTTTTCTATCTTAACTAGAACATCCTCCACAATTCCTAGGTAGTAAGCTAATGACTTATTAGCTAATTGCAATGTTATTGTAGTTGGCTTAACCTCACCTACTTCAAATTCCTTAAATACAGTATAAGGCATGAGGTTAATGCTAGTACCTGAGTCGCACAATACCTCACCCTCGAAACTTTTACCGATAAAACAAGCGATTGTGAACCTTCCTGGGTCTTTGAGCTTTGGAGGGAGCTTTTTCTTAAGGATTGCACTTGCCTCTTCTATTAGCGCTACTATTTCGTAGTTGGTAAGCTTCCTTTTCTGTGAGAGGATACCCTTCATGAATTTGGCATAGCTCAGCAGCTACTTCAATGCCTCTGCAAAAGGAATGTTAAGGTGTAGTTTACGGAATGTATCTAGAAACTTATGGAATTGAATTAGATTGATCCTGCCCTGCTCTATTTGGATGTGGTAATGGAGGGTATGTCCAAGTTAGCTTATCGGAGATGTCTTCCTTCCATAAGGTCAGTTTGGATGACTGTGGGTTGATATTCTCTACCCTGGAGTTGTTTGGGGGCAATCTGGTCATTCTTGTCAAGGGGCACCACACTTTAGTTGTTGAATACTGCAGTGTACTTGTCTCCATTGCCTGTTGATTTTCTTAATATCCCTGTATTTTTAGCTATCGAGAACACTAGCACCGCAGTACTGGAACCTGTGGACCACAATGCACTTGTTGTTAGATAGCTTGCTTGAGGAAACCCTCTGACCATGATGGTCACCTTGGACACCGCGGTGTGCTCTGAGGTTCACAGAATGTTGGAGGGTCGTTTTTGTCCTTCTACTACGATGCCAGGTTGGCTGAGGTTAAAACCTACGTTTTTCCCACTCCTTCGCATGATGGCATTCATGTGCTTGAATCTGCCTCCTCTTGGATTTATCTCGATGTTGCTCAGGAGTCATCCTTGTGCCCGAACTCCAATGGCTTGGGCAACTTGCCCTCGTTACATCGCCATATTCTTCATTTGTGCCTGAAGGCAATAATGCTATTAGTGTTGGATTGAACACTAGCATTAGTGTTCTTGGTAGCCATTATAAGCTCAAGAAAAGTATTCCCTAGTTTTGTAAGCCATTCAGAGTCACTTGGTGCTAGTTTTTACATCGGTTGGAAACTTGACGGTTGAGTTGACTAGTTATTAGCATATGAAAAATTGGGTTGGTTTTGCCAACTTGGATTGTAAGTGTCTGAGTATGGGTTGCTCCTTAGGTTGCTCCCCACAAAATTTGTCTCCTCATGCTCGGTTTCCATCGATAGTCATCGAAGACCTCCGAGGTTGCTTACGCTCCTTGTGGCTTTACGGTTGCCATTAAGGCATCCATTTTGGCTGAGAGGGATGTTACAGCATCCATCGAGTGGATTCCGGCTGTCCCCTTTGCAGCCAAGTTTCACTTTGACACCACGTTCGTTGCTAATGCCTCGATGAGGTCATATGCTTCCTCGGGTGTCTTATAGGTTTGTAAGGCATCAAAAATTCCATACGAAAGGTGTTTACTTACCACTTGCAATATCGGGAGGTCATGATGTGGACAATTGTATAATAAGCCCTTGTAATTTTCCCATGCTTCTGGCAAGGTTTCCATTGGAAGTTGCTTAAATGATGTGATATCTCTCCTCAACTTTGCCATCTTGGAGGGTGGAAAATACTTCGTGAGAAACTTCTCCACAATGATGTCCCAATTGTTTAGGGATACCGGTGGGAATGAGCTAAGCCATGTCCTTACCTTATTCCTAAGAGAAAGGAAAAAATGTCATTTTTGTGTAATCTTGCGGAACCCCGTTTTGTCTAAAGGTATCACATAAATCATTAAAGATAGCAAGATGGACACGAGGGTCCTCATTTGGTCCGACGCTAAATGAGCATGTTGTTTGAATCATTTGAAGTATTGTAGGTCTAATCTCGAATGTGTGAGCTTGTACAGCTGGTTTGGCGTTATTCGATCAATTGTAAGCTCGCAGCCTAATATAGTGTCTCATCTTAAATGCGGGGTTGCCTTGTGGATCCTCCATGTTATGAGAAGACGAAATCTCTGCAAGTGACTATTCTCGCCTTTTACGAATGAGGGTTCGCTCTATTTTCAGATTAAGTGGTAGCAAGTCTTGTTGAGATCTCCAACTCATACACCGACAAACTACAAAATGAAGAAAAAGAAGAAAAATAAATAAGTTTGGTTGAAGTCAAGTACTTCAATTTGCGTCAATAGATACACTTCAGTCCCTAACAATGGTGTCAAAAATTTGTTCGGCCTTCCAGCCTGTAAGAGGTTGGTTCAGAAGTAGTAAACTTGTTGAGCGGATATAGTTTTCACTAGGATCAAAGCCTATCAAGCATGAACTTAAAACACAACATTCTAAGCCAAACCACACAATAGTTGATAGGATGCAATAAAAAGCAAGAAAATGAATAAAAGTGAAAAGTCTATGGAAAAGGGAAATAACATTATGTGAAGTCAACAATGAAAATGATTCTAAGGATTCCATTTAACTTAGGTCGATTTCAATCCTCTTGGACTTAACTACTGGATCAAGTCAAGCGTCAATTTTTTCCTATCCACGGGTTCTAAAGTCACCTAATTCGACTCTCACTGCAACCAAGATGTATCCCTAGGATTATCCCAACCCACTCTATCTCTAGGTGGTTAGGATTAAGGGACCAAAAGCCATATTCATAATCGTATTTGGATTCCTAGGGCGATGGCTACCTCTTGGGCCTTCTCACACGTCTCTTCTAACTCCTAGAATGACTAACCTACCTCTTGATGCGATTATTCCGAGATTATGTTTGCTTAGGCGATGGAATTCTCACTCCATGGCTCCTCACCATCCGTTAGATTGATTTATCGAGTTGGCCAAACATCAATAAATGCATGAAGTATGGTAAACATAAAGGAAACAGAACACTTTCATAGATCAGGGAAACAAAAGTTCAGTACATGGAAGAAATAAACACTAAGATCCACATACTACCCTAGAAAATGAAACTAGCTTAACATCAGCGAGTTAAAGGAAATGCTCATCAGATTGAAAGACAAGAAACCAAAATGAAGGAAAAGGAAACACCGATGATGAGCTTGATGCCTTAGCTCTTCCACCCATGATCCCTACTCCGATGTCGGGGACTTCATGACCTTGCTTCAACAATTCCTCCACTCTTTAGACTAGGGCTGGAAACTTCTCTATTCTATGTTGAGAGTTGTGGTATTCTCCCTCTCTTTAGTCATGAAGGTGGAGTGTTCCTTTTATAGGTAAAGAGTCCGCTTGTCCCACTTGTGTCATTTGCCCAAGTTGGCCAATTTGCTAGTGGCTCAGCAGCCTTTTTTGACAAATGCCGACCGTTACCCTCTTAAAAGGGGCCCAAGAACAAGCCCACAAAATCCCAAGTTCAAATTTGAAAGTTGGGCCATCGCGGTGGGCTAGACTGCCGGTCTGCTATTTGTGTAATTTACTTTATTTGGTCATAACTTCCTCATTTTAGATTCGAATCACGCACAGTTGGTGTGTTGGACTCATGACTTGATGAGCTTTTCGTTGAAATCTTATTTGGTATATTTTCTATTGAGGAAATCCTGCACAACATCCAAAGAATTCAAAGGATGGAGATTAATCCCTCCTTTAAAGCATAGACACATATAACTCAACCTAATTCAACAAAAAAACCAAGTGGAATGCATGCTCTGAGCTCAAATTTAAGGTTTAAACGTGTGTTTAAAATGTAACTTCTATGGCATTAGCAATGTCTTCACAATACTAAGGATCTTACTTCTCTATAGGTCACGGGTCGCGGTTCCACCTTTTTGATCTTGACATGGATACGTTCCTAGAGATCTTAGTCGCATATATGTTTCTTCATATGTTGATGATGTTCTTATCAAACTTGATATTGTTGTTCATAACATCATTGGCGAGGTTCGCATCATTTGGTATTGGAGCCAATGTTCGAAGTCAGGTTCTATCAATCCTTTAATGTTATCTTTGTTTTCTTTCATCTCCCTTTTTTTTCTTTATCACCCTTTTTTTTCTATTATATTTTTTTAAAAATAAAAAAAAGGCAAAATGCGAAAAGAAAGGTGTAGAAAAATGGAAAGTAAGAAGCTGCAAAAAAGGAAAGTAACGGTAGAAAAGAAGGGAAAAGAAAAGTAAACAAATCTTATAGTGTGCACATTTAAAATTGTCTCTTATCCATTTATCTATTATTTTATAATCCATAATTGCCTTGTTACCCTTGATTTTTTATGCTTTCGGAACTCGATCGTACATTCTCCTTTCAAATCTTGGTAAAGTTATGGTGGATTATTGCTAAAAAATTTTGATTATTATATGTTTAGTATGAAAAGACTAAAAGATATACAAGGGGAAAAGGGCAAGGGTTGTTAGATTATTTGAGAGTAAAAGCCATTTGCATGCAAACAAGAGGCTGCCCTAAACTTTTAAGAAAAAATGAAAATTGATTCACCACTTATATGTTGACTTACAAGAAGCTCTGAAGAGCAATTTGGCACAAGAATTTTGCATGATGACAAGTCCTCTGTAAGAGACGGATAGAAGCTAAGTGATCAGAAGTACCCAATCATATGGTGTGACCATTCTTGGTGGGGCAAGAGTGAAAATTGAAAGGCTAATTACAAAGTGAAAAAAATAAGAACAAGCGAGTAACAAACAAAAAAAGAAATAAAGAAAAAAGCCATCATCGCTGAGGCATTGAGTACCAATGTCTGTATTTGGATATATACTTGTGGCATTACCGCTAGTTGATTTGAGATAGACCCGATGGGTGCCTCATCACCTAGTTTCTTGGACCAACTGGGACAGGAGTCATTGGTCAATTCTTACTACATGGATCACCATGAGAATGGAATATTTAGTGTTGTGCAATAAAAGAAAAAGTGGAAAGAACAGAGAGCGTCGCCAAGGCATTGAGTACCGATGTCCATACTTGGATATGTACTAGCGGCATTACCACTAGTTGATTTGAGATACACCTGAGGGTGCTTCATCACCAAGCGCCTTGGACCAACTGGGATGGGAGCCACTAGTCGATTCTTGCTACATGGATCGCCACGAGAATGGAATGCTTAATGTCATGCGATATAAAAAAATAGAGAAAGAAGAAAAAGAGTGAAATAGAAAAAAAGTGATTGGCACATCGATGAACATGATTCTCTCACAGGGAATGGTCACCCTTCTATAGACGCTCTTCTGTGAAGGCTTGAAATCTGTTGAATACATATGATGAGGAATTGAGTGAAATTCATGTTTCAAAATAGTTCAGAAGGACTTCTAAAGAGTCGTCATCTAAGGGACGAACCCTTTTGAGTATTTTAATCAAATTAATGGTGTTGTCCATGGCTAAAATTGATGGTTGATTGTACAGGATGCATAGTTGTCTAGGCAAGTGTAGACACTATAGCATGCCTAAGCTGACCCCCTTTCTTAGGCAGTTTAACTTGGTCCATCCCCTTTGATCCTAGCCCCTTCAAAGGTTTGTTATGTGGCAATTCTGGGTATTCTAGCTTCCAATTACAGAACTCCTCATTTTAGGATGTCGGGTTTTGAAGATAGGGCAATTCAAGTCAGGAGAGGATCAAATAAATCTCAGAGGCATGAAGCTTATTAAGGGGAAGTCAATGCAAAATACATGCCCAGATAAGATTAAATTACACGACCTTCAAAATAGAGAATTTGGAAGCTCCCCCATCCCATTTGTTTCTGCAAACCCACGTGCATTTTTTACTTTTCTCCTAGAATAAAAAATGATCTCTATTAGAGTTGGTCACAAAAGAAAAAAAAAAAGAAGGCAGCGCATATGTGATTCAATTTCTACAATCATTATGATTATGACCATTTCAAACGAGACTAGTAATGAGATTACTTGTCGCTTGGCTTTACGGGTAGGCAAAGAGAAACATTGTGAAATGTCATTACCATATCAAATCGAAGCTTGAGCGAGCTATTCTGAGTTGCTAAAAGAATGGGGCAAAAGCAAGAAATGTACCCACAACTCAGCAATAGAGCTAGAGATTCAGACAATCAAGCTCGACGGCAAGAATTCTTTACACAATCGGCGCATATATCTTAAAGTTCAAAAGGTGTCTCTAACTCATCTCGGAATGCATTTGTCAGCCTTCCAATCAATGCTTCAAGAGTGGTCTCCTACTCACACCCGGAACGCTTTCTATTTTTGTTCATTTCCACGCTTAAAGCATGCCTACCTCTTGATGCACTAAAGCATCTTCATTTTCTATCCTTTCGTGGGAATGCTCTGTAGAGCCTAAAGCCGGTGGAAGCATTCTATAAAACTCCTTTCGTGGGGATGGTCTATAAAGCCCAAATCGGGTGGGAGCATTCTATAAAGTGAACTCCTTTCTTCAGAATGCTCTATAAAGCCATGAAACGGGTGGGAGCAATCTGTAAAGCGAACTCCTTTCGTGGAAATGCTCTAAAAAGCTCAAAGGGGTGGGAGCGTTCTGTAAAGCGAACTCCTTTCGTGGGAATGATTTGTATCACCCGAAGCAGGTGAGAGCATTATATAAAGCAAACTCCTTTAGTGGGAATTATCTGCAAAGCCCCGAAGTAGGTGGGAGCATTCTGCAAAGCAAACTCCTTTTGTGCAAACGCTCTGTAAAGTCCTGAAGCAGGTGGGAACATTCTGTAAAGCGAATCTTCTTGCTGTGGCACCCAGAGCGTGTCTTATCTTTTACACCCAGAGTGTAACTTTGCGCCCAGAGCAAGTTTTTGTCTTGCAATGCCTTGAACTTGCCTTTGCACCCAGAGCATGTTTATTTTCCTTTGATCCACAAGTGCATTTTTCCCCTTTCACACCCAGCTTGTACCTTTGCACCTAAAGTGTGTCTTATCCTTTATGCACAGAGCACGTTTTTTCCCCTTTCATGCCAAGAGCATATTTTTATCTTTTACGCCTAGAGCTCCACAGTGCTCCACCTTTGCACGCGGAGCACATTTGTTTTCCTTTGCACCCAAAGCGCATTTTTTCCCTTTCACATCTAGAGCGTGCCTTTGGGCCCATAGTATGTTTTATCTTTTATACACAGAGCGTACCTTTGGGCCCAGAGTGCATTTTTATCTTCTGCACATTTATTTTTCTTTGAGTCCTGAGCACATTTTTACCCTTTCACACTTGGAGCGTGCCTTTGTGCCCAAAGCACGCTTTATCTTTTACGTCAAGAGCACATTTTATCTTTTACGCCCAAAACATGCCCTTATGCCAGGGCGCATTTTACGCTCAGAGCGTACCTCTATCTTTTCATGCCTAGAGCGTGCCTTTGTGCCTAGAGCGCGCTTTATCTTTTACACTCAATGCGTACCTTTGCACCCAGAGCATGGTTTTATCTTTTCGTGCCCAGAGTGTTTTATTTTCCTTTGCACCCAGACCGCGTTTTTCCCCTTTCACACCTAGAGTTTGCCTTTTCACCTAGAGCACATTTATTTTCCTTTACTCCCGGAGCGCATTTTTCCCCTTTCATGCCTAGAGCATGCCTTTGCGCCTAGAGCCCATTTATTTACCATTGCACCTAGAGTGTGTTTTTATTGTTTCACACCTAGAGCATGCCTTAGAGTTCAGAGCGCGTTTAATTTCCTTTATGAGCAGAGCATGTTTTTCCTTTTCACGCCTAGAGCATGCATTTGTGTCCAGAGCTCGTTTTCCCCTTTCATGCCTAGAGCCTACCTTTGCGCCCAAAGCGCGTTTTATCTTTCATGCCCAGAGTGTACCTTCATGCCCAAAGCGGGTCTTTATCTTTTCATGCCTAGAGTGTACCTTTGCGCCCATGGCACGTTTTTATCTTTTCACCCCTAGAGCTTGTCTTTGCACCCAAAGCGCGTTTATTCACCTTTGCACCCAGAGCACATTTTACCAATTTCATGTTAGAGCCTATCTTAGCACTCATTATCGTGCTCTTCTCTTTCGCCTACATGTTTGTGCCCAGGGCGTTTCATTATCTTCTCATCCCTCTTAATGTTTGACTGGATACCTTTCTCTTTATTTTTCAAAAGTTGTAGTTCATAAAGAAAATATATTAAAAATAAAAAGGGCAATAGGATTAAAAAAACAAAAAACAAAAAAAATTGAATAAAAAAGCAAAAGAACAAAGAAAATGCAAAGCAAAAAAGAAAAACAAAAAAAATTTAAAAACAAAAAAATTAATGAAAAAACCAAAATAAAAACAATAGCAAAAAAGCAAAAAAGCAAAAAATACTAAAAATTACTAAAAAATAAACATTTAAAATGAAAATGCAAAGAGAGTTAGAAGAAAGAGAAAGATGGAAAAAATAGAAATAAAGGAAGAAAGTGAACAAGAAGAGGGAGGATTCGGAGAAAGGGGCACTTGAGAGATAAAGTTTCCAAATCCTCTCTGAACTAAAATTAGGCATCTTTGCTTGTCTTTGAAGTGACCCTCCTATTGAATCCATCAACTTCTCATCGAGAATCTTTTCACAGAGGGGCAGCTGTTAACACCTTATTTTGGCTTAGGCGGTATGTGAACTTTGATCTCGAGAAAAAAATTAAGCGAACATGTGCCCATAACAGACCTGAAGTGATGTTTGGGATTATAATTAAGGGTCCAATAAGAAACATCATAGAGCAAATTTATAGTTATTGTGAAATGCGTCGAACCAACTTTGATTTGACATATTGCGGACCCTAAGATTTGATCCAGATAAGAATATATGATTTCTTAAAGTGAAATTGGCCGAATCTGTCTTATTCATTGATTATGGCTAGTTTTATTTGAAAAATTATATCTAATTATTCAGAGATCCAAATTAAGTAACATTAATGTCATTTAGATTTAACTTTAGAAAGATTGATGAAAAATAGGACGTAATGTCAAGGGATTTGAGAATAAGCTCCGAAAAGAATAATTTTTATATTCCAGGGAGTTGGAAAGGCCAATAAAGTCAAACATGCATGAAATATTGGATGAGATACAGTTAAAGGTATTTTCTTGAATTTCTTCCTCCAAATAAATCTTATATTGGACTAAATTTTAGTAAGAAAATTGAACAATAAAAAAAATAAAATACAGCTTATCTGGGGATTCATCGTATAAAAGTAACCCTAGAGCTACAAATGAAGGGGAATGAGGGGCCCACAATCTTGAAAAAGCTCTTAGCTGAAAAAGAGGGGGGAGCTCCTTAGTGAAGGTCAATGAAGAGTAGAGAATGAAAACAAGTCAAGAGCTCAAGGTCACCTCCATCATCTTTCCCAAAAACCAGAGAGCACTACACCATCCCAATCACGTTTGGTCAAGCTCGCCTTCGCCCTCTCTCTCCCTTGTTCTGCTATCTATTCTGAGTCCCCCATTCAAATCCTCGCCGAAGCTCGAGATAGCCAGCTGCTTCCTACCATCTCCTCTCAGCTCTGTCTAAGGCTCAGTAGTGGCATCACACGCTCATTTTCTTCCTAGCGACCAAAGAAAGCCCTCTGTTCTGAGCTCCTTAGCATGGCTGACCCATTGTACCCTGAAACGGAGTCCTCTAGCACCATCCCAAGCTATTGACGGCTTACCTGAGAAGTCTGAGCCATTCTGACCTCTGTTCAAGCCACAGTCATCACCTTTGTCACTTGAATCAGCCACTTAAGCCTCTTTCCAGTAAGTCGGTAAGTATCCTTGAACCTGCCACCAGTGCTCGTATGTTTAGCTGGTTGATTATCAACCCCTATTTCGATCATCTATGTTGCTTGGTGGTGGACTTCATTTGTTGAATGTTTATTTTCCTATCTGTTAGCTGTTGATTGACTATTTGTTACCTACATGTTTATTGTTTAGGATAGTTTCATTACTGCAATTGCTGTCTCATCCTGTCACTAAGTTGTGATGTGTTTTTGTCAATTGTGTTGAGCTATTTTGGGTGGATCTGTTACTATCCTTGATGTTTACTACTGCTAAGAGGTTGTAATTGTTGCGGTAAGATTTTATCTGCTATTTACTCTCATTTTACTGCAATCTTGGCTACTACAATAGATGATATATTGTCTCTTGAGAGCTATAATTCACTGTGATTGAAGTTATTATGTCGCTAGAAATCTATATTGAGGTTTTGCTGTTTTGTTGGAGTGTGATTGTTCTTGATTAATGAGGGATTGAGATGCTCCAATGGTTCAATGATGGTGTTGGCTGCATCTTGAACAAGTTAAGGCGCTCTTGATTGATTCTTATTGTTAGTGGGAAGGCCTAGTTGACTATGTGCTCAGTTTGCTAGATTTGGTTCCATGATTTCTCCTATCTTCAATTTCGTTTATGAGAAAATCAGAGCCTTAGTTTCCTAGTCAATGCAGCAGCACATCACTGTGAGTTTTTTCTTTGATTAGCATGCCATTTTCGATAGGAAATTGGGCTGATAAATTCCTATAGTTGCTACTAATCTTTGCTTGATGATTTCTCACGGTCTCGATTCCGTATTCTTATCAAAATGGAACCTTCATTGCCTGTTGTGGTAGCTGCCCTCTGTCCTATCTATTGCTCATTTTAATGATGGTTTTTGATAGAAAACGTGGCTGTTTAGAGCCTATAGTTGCTGCTAGCCATCGCTCGATTTCTTGAGGTTTTGATTCCATATTCTTACGAGAATAGAACCATTTGCAGCCCATTATTGCAGATTCTCTCTGTCCTATCTTTTCTTCATGTTAACGATGGTTTTTCATAGAAATGTGGCACTTTAGAGCCTAGTGTTGCAGCTAGTATTGCTCATTCCCTTGTTTTCGATACATATTTTAGGGGAATATGATTGTTTTACCATCGGCCATTGCTGCAATTCCTTGCTATGCTTTTTTCCTCCTTTTAAATGACTTTTTTTGGTGTTCAATTGTGCTAAATGGCTCCTTTGGTGTTAGCTGGTCATTGCTAGATGGTTTCTCTTTATTTTGATTCCATTTCCAAGGAAAATAGGGCTCTTATCCATTTGGTGTTGAAACAACCTCTTTACTCACCATTTTCTCTTGATCACAATCACGTTTTGTCGAGAATAAGGCTATTTAATGTCTGTAGCTTCAGTTGGTTCTTACTTGATGATTTCTCATGATTTCTATAATATTTTCCATGAGAACAAAGTTGTTTGTTGTCTGGCCTTGCAGCAGCTCCTTACTCAATGTTTACCCTTGATTTTAATAATATTTTCAGTGGAGAGTGAGAACATTTAATATTTGTGGTTGTAACCCGAGTTTGCTCCATGATTCCTCTTGGTTTTGGTGATATTTTGATGGACAATAGAGCTGTTATCTACCTGCAATTACGGCTGATCTTGACTCAATTTTTTTTTTTTAATTTTAGTAATGTTTTGATGAAAAATGTGGCTCTTAAAAGCATGGTATGGTAGCTGATCTTTTGTTTGGCATTTTCTCTTGATTGTTAGTGTGTTTTAGCATAAAAACTTTGGGTTTAGACTTATTAATAGTTGTTGCATCTCGATGGTTATTCTACATTTGTTTCCATATGTTATTCCATCTCTGAGTCGGGTCTTAGGCTCATTAGTTGTGGACCTTGCTTGTTGATAAATTGCATGTTGCTTTGTTGATTAATTGATGTGTGGTTTGATTACATGTTTTATGATCTAGGCGGGGTTTGGGGATTTCATGTATATATCTAAGTGCATTATTATATGGACCAGGTAGCGTGAGAGAGAGACAATGAATAATTTCCATCGAAAATAATGGAACCCTTTACTTTTCTGCATGTAGACTAGGTCGTGTAGCATCATGCTAGGGAACGTGATCTTTATTGTTGATCTTGATCTTGGACCTACGATTTGACCATCGATTAAGGTAACAATTGGACAAATAAAACTGTGTAAAGAAACAAACAACCTAGACATCAAGGATGGGTACCTATATCGGGGGTGTCGACTGGTCTGCAAGCCTTTCGAACATAACAAAACCCTCAAAGTCATGCTTTGGTTCAAGACCGACAAGTAAGTACCTGGGTGGTTATATCATGCTCCTCTACGTAAATAATAGGTTTCTGATCTACTTTAGGACTAGCCCTTAAATGATTAGTGGCGACTCCAAAACCAAACGCGATTAAAGTCCCAAGCTAGGCCTTGTGCGCACATATAGTCCCTCAAGGCTATGCCCATGTCAAAACGATTTCCACATCCGACGGGGTACTTTATGCCATGAAAGTTTAATGACAATTGGAGCAAATAAACATGGATGAGAGGAGGACACTGATGACTTTTACAACTTCATGGAGATCAGCTCCAACCAAGACAAAGTGCCATCATCTAGTTCCTATTCTGAGCTCTCCAAGGATGTCAAACAAAGAGAGAGTGTGTGATGAAAAGAATAAGAAAGATGAGAATGAAGAAAAAGTGAAGAATGAAAAAGAGAGCTTAAAGCTATGAAAAAAGAAACAAGGAAAAAGAAAATGAGAGAAGATAAAATGAGAATAAAAGATAGAGTGTAGTGAAGAACGAGAGTGTGATGAAAAGAATAAGAAAGATGAGGATGAAGAAAAAGTGAAGAATGAAAAAGAGAGCTTGAAGCTATTAAAAAAGAAAAAAGAAAACAAGGAAACAAGGAAAAAGAAAGCGAGAGAAGAGAAAATGAGAGTAAAAGAAAGAGTGTAATGAAGAGCGAGAGTGTGATGAAACGAATAAGAAAGATGAGAATGAAGAAAAAGTGAAGAATGAAAAAGAAAGAGCTTGAAGCTGTGAAAAAGGAATACAAGGTAAAAGAAAATAAGAGAAGAGAAAATGAGACTGCTATGATATCGACGAGTGAAAGTGAGGAAAAAATTTTTAGATTGAGAGACCCTTAATTTTAAATCAGCTCTCTACGTTTAAGAAGCTTGTCGTATTTACTAGCAACCTTGTCGAATTCCTACTGAGCAATATTATTTCTTATTTGCATGAATTTAAGGGAGTGCATCAATAATTACTTCCGAACTAGTAAATTTATAGGAGCAATCATGATGAGATCGATGATCTTCAAAAGCAGAAGGATCAAGTAAGAAGGGTGTTTGTTAATTTTCAAGCCATTGAGAACACCATGGTAATGTGTCCTAATCTTATTCCTTATTTGAATGACATGATAACTAGATTGCATGGTGCTTGTGTGATTTCAAATATTTATTTTGAAAGAGGGTTCCATCTTGTTGAGGTGAGAGAAGATCATGAGTGAGTCTAGCTGGTAATGTTAAATACCTAAAACTTGTTTTGAGGTCTTAAGGAAAGAATCGATGTTTGCTAAACTTGAAATCTATACGCTTTGCATGTATAAAGTTATTTTCCTTGATTTTTTTTTAGTGCTAAAGTTTGAGAATAATGCTAAGGAGGAAAGAGTAATCCAAGATTGGAAATTAACTACTTTGATAAGTAAGGTAAGTAATTTTCGCACCATATCTAGTTTATATTGTAATTCTATTTCATGTCATATAATGTATGATGTCACACATGATGATTTATTCTTTAGATAGACTGTGGATTACATAGTGTGTTTATTTTGAATGAAGAAGTTAAGTTCTTGAACTAATTTTGGGAGAATTTGAGAGAACTTGGAAATAAGTTATTATTTTTGACTTGTTATGCGAAAATTGATAGAAAAGTATGAGAAGAATATTTACCTCATATTGACTTTTCTTACAATAGCTTTGACTTTCTTTCTCATAAGATTTTTACCTTTGAAGAACACAGACGAGTTTAATTTATATCTTTATGTTTTGACTAACTTATCGTTATATGAAGGTGTAAATTTATATGGACAGAATAATGTTGAAGTTGTGGAGCAAATTAATGGAAGAAAAGAACGTAACTTTGAGAAGAATGTGAACCATTATGTGAAACTTTCTTTTTTGTAATTTATTTTCGATCCAAGAGGTTGTGATTCATAACACATGAGAAAGAAGAGGCTTAAGAAACCAAGATATGCAATGCGACTTCCACATGACGATGGACGAACTAGAACTCTTAAGCACACTGATAATAACTCTGACAAGTCAAATATATAATATAAGTATTATGTTAGGGCTAGGCTACATTTTATATTGGTGGTTTTTTTTTTTTCATGTAGATCCTAATTTGATGACAAATTCTTTTCAAACAGAGGGGAATAATGTGATTCAAGGCATGAGCACGAAAATGCAATTGATGTTCCTCTTGATGATTCGGTGAATAGCTCGAGCGAGACAATTGGGGGGGGGGGGGGGGGGTGGATGGGGGTGAACTTGATTACAATTGATGTGATAGAAACCATTACTAAAGTATAATGTGAAAGATATTCCAGACTTGTCCCAAAATGAAGAAAATATATCATTCTCAGCATATATATCACAAGACCATCAAGAATAAAAGTCAAAGAGTGGCAAGACTAGTATAAGAGAAGAAGATTCATTGTAAAATATATTCTAATATATTTGAGCATCTAGAATATATCACTTCCCCTAAATATTGATATTATTTTCTTTTGCTTAATTATGAATATTTAGGTTATATTTCACATTTTTCTATAGGGTAACTCTAAGATTTACTTTATTATTAGTTTCTATTCCAATAGAGTATTTAGGAATATTGTATTTTGGCGTATTTAAAGACCGGTGCTTGGTCTTGAACGAATTTGGCACATGGATTATGGATCAATAAAGTGGAAGCTTTTATTCACTTTGGTTTTTTGCAAAACTATTCAAACTTATCAGCGCTTTCTATGGTGTTCATTATCGACTTATCAATCAACTCTTCCATAGTTGATTGTGGTATCTTCACCATGCTAAGGTTCTCTCTATAGTTAATGTGTTGCAATTCCACTATTCAAGCTTGACATGGACACGTTCATGGAGACCTTAGTCGCATACTAGTTTTTGTCAGATTTTTGTGAGGTTATTATTATACTTGATATTGTGCTTCATCATATCTATTTAGATGCCTTAATGATTTATAAAGGCATAAATAGAATACCTTGGAGTTTATAAATCACTTATGTGAGAATGAAATGAGGTCACTTCAAAGGAGAATTAAGGGCTTAATTTTTTAAAAACTCTCATAAAACCAAGACGGTGTTTAGGGCCAAAACCGACACAACCATTAGAATTAAATAGAAGTTTTGTGGATTCCTACATGAGGTATATGATCTTTTACGTAAGAAAATAGGATAGTTCAAGAATATCGTGTCTACTAGACAACTAGTAAAATAGTATACTTTCACGTGGGAAGATTTAAAGGAGGAGACACCTACTATCCTATGTAGGATTCACTTATTGAACACTATCATAGAGTGAAAAATCAAAACAATTTCGATTCTAATGTAGTTTGCTAGAAAAATGGCACAATCAACACAAATAAATGTATGAATGACAAGTTGTTTCTCACTAAATTGAAGGAAATTAAATGAAAAAATCCATTTGGGATGTAGATAAGATCAGTCACTCAGAGAAATACTGATGAATCGATTGAGTTACACTTATGTGCAAGAACATGACATGAATATATGAATGAAATCTCATGAGCGTCCCTTCATTCCATCAATCATTTGCAACTAAGTAATCTCATGTCTATGAGATTATATAGTAAACGAATGAAGTAATTGAGCAATGATCACTTATAATCATGTGCTTGTTAAATTCCTTCAATTTACCAATTCTTAAAGATGTATAAATAGGTAGCAAGGAAGAAGGATGAAGCCAGAAGGTGAGAAGGAAGAAAGAAGAAAACGAAAAGGAAATCTTCCTTCTCTATTAAGTTCATTTGGTGCCATTTAACCAACGATCTTCTTTCTTTCCTATAGGCAGAGTCATTCAGGTTAGATTGTCGCATATAATTGGTTGGAAAAAAATAAACCCCCTCTATTTTTTCATGCATTATTTTTGGTGGAGTTCAATTTCCGTTCGGTTCACCAAGAGATAAAAGATTGGTGCTGACTTCTTCCCTACCATCATTGTACTTGGGAGACAGACACCCACGTATCTCAGCACAAATGGGAGAGAACGGATTTGTCTAAGGAAACTGTGATTACCACAAGTCTCGATTTTTACTGTTTGTATTTCTACACTTTTCTTTGTTGATTCAGTATTTTAATTTTATATTACTATACTATTATAGTACGACTTTGTGTTGCAAACTTTACATTTCAATTTTAATTTTAATTTTTTCATCTGAGATTACATATTATTATACTCCTTAACTAATTCTTATATCATGGAAAATTCTTGGATAAATTATCATGTGAATTGTACGAGAAAAGTATGCTGAATATGAATCCTCGGCTTATTGTGATCAACGGTGTCTGAAACATATATCCATCACACCAATACCAACAAATGCTGATCCTAATATCAATGGCACCAATACCATGCATAGAACGTGAAAACTGCTAACTGCCACCACGTTATGCCTCCATTTAAGTATGGTACTAAAACTTCGGATAAATAAAATGTTATAATCTTTTTGATATGGTAATACAAGACACATGTCATTCAGGAATAAAAGATATTGGTCGAGATATTTACACCTTGAAAAATGTCAAGAATATACATTATTCCCATCAGAGGATACTACATATAATATTAAAATCAGGCAATTATACACTAAAATCAAGATTGGCTCGAATAGACTAATCAGGCAGAAGCACGATCATTCGCATCTCTCTGTGCTCCTATCCAAAAACTAAAAACAAGAAAGAAAGTGTAAAGTTTGGGAAGCTCTGGAAAAATCAAGACTCAACGGAACCTTCTAAAAGCATTGTCGAACTGAAGAGTTGGAAGAACATCGCTCGGACTCATCGGATCAAGTTCAAAAATTCCAGTGGTTCCATGATGATCGAATTCATCAAATCAGGTGGTCCTAGGGGCGCTAAGGTTGGCCTTATTATTGGGGTTTGACCAAACAGTGCATAAGGAGACCCATACAAAAATATTTTCGATGTTTAGATTGTCTTTCGTCAACCATTATCAAACACGACTATTAGTGACCGCAAGGGGTGGAAAATTCACTTGCCACTCGGTCATAATTGATACAGGACGAGTTGAGTCAATGATGCTTACACCATTGATCCACAGACTAAAACAAGGTCATTCTAAACCAAGAAAGAGCATGTGCATCCTGTGGTTAGCAGGTGGCTATTACATGGTTGGGTGATTAATGTAGGCTGTCTGACAAGGTTACGACCAGTGAACTATTGATTGCTGATGTAATTGATCCTCGCCCGAGGCACGGCTGATGTTGCCCATAGTGAGAGGGCCGATCCATCGAGGGCTCTAAGAACGATTTGATGTAGTCGTGCAACTTTTTCTATCCCTAGTGGGATTGTCGATTTGTCTCTAGTGGGATGGAAAGACATGCCTTTTTTCATGTAATTCTCTCTTCCTGTAAAAATGCTATAAGGTGGACTGGTTGGAAATCGTTAGCAGTCGAGTTTTCTTTACCATGATGATGGGAAAACAGTGGTTGATTTTTCAAGGAAAGGTTGGGTTCAATCATGAAGATGCCGATTTTGAGAAAAATCATGTTGTCGCACCAAACTCGTCTGAGAAATACCTAAGAGCCACACAATGGACTCAGGGAGCGAACAAGAATCTAAATTGCCAACTCAAGAATCGCCTGAAGATGGCTATCTGGCCTCTCCCGAGATTTTCTCATTCAATTATTTTGACTCTCATAACAAATGTAGTCATGTTTTAAACTGAAATGCAAAATTAAAAAAAAAAAATTACTCCTAGCTGTTCGGATTTGAAGAGGCAGCGAGAGGGGCGACATTGAATTTTGCCGAAGCTCTTTCTCCAACAAGCACTAGCAAGAGAGTGGTGTCGAAGTTATTTGACGAACGCACAGGAATTTAAACACAAGGTAAATAAGAACATGCCAGGCACACTGATCAAAATAACTTCTGTATACAGGCGTGCACTAGCTAGGAATGGCACAAACAGGGATGGCCTTTTGTTACAAATTCAAGAAGAAGACTTGAAACAGAAGATGGAGGAAAAGGAATGAGAGCTCAGCTGCTCTTTGTATTCTGTATATTGGACAAAAGAAGGTCACTTTACAATCCTTTCCCTCTGGTCTATTCATAACAGAGGAGTACGAGAGAACCAAACCTTCAGCACGTTTATTCCTTCTAACTGAAATGAACTAATCAGAGTTAAACAGAACAACAGAAAATATTAACAGAGAGGAGAAAAATATAATCTGCTGTCGATTAAGCACGCTAAGACCTTTCTCAAGTAGCCACCAAATTTCTCCTCCATATCCAGCTCCTCCGGCAAAATCCCTTCGGGAAGTCTCCAATTAAATGACTGAATGAGGGAAGCCAGCATCAGATGAACAATCCTTCCCGCAAGCGGGATGTTGGGGAAGATTCGACAGCCCAAACCGAAAGGAATGTACTCAAAGTTGCACCCCTTGAAGTCAATTGTTGGCCCCGTGAATCTCTCAGGGCGAAATTCCATGGGATTGACCCAGTTGTTCAGATCCCTTGCAATGGCCTATGCATTTACCATGACCCAAGTGCCCTCTGGTAGGACGTAACCGATAAACTCAGCATCATTTCTGGCCTTGTAGGGGATGAGGAGTGGGCCCGCAGGGTGTAGCCTCAGTGTCTCCTTGACAGTGGATTGGACATAAGGTAGCTTGTTAATGTCGGACTCTTGAATCGAGCGTTTGCTTCCTGTAACTGCGAGGAGCTTGTCGCGGCTTTTGGGGCATACTGGGACTTCGAAGAAGTTCTGCCATCGTCCACTCGACAGTTATGGCTCTTGTGTCACTCCCGGCAATAAATAATTCCTGCTAATTGTTAGATATGTCTTGAATTTTTTGTGGTGTAAACCCGAACCCGATTATGGATACCAACGCAAGTCAGTGGCGGAAGTGAAGGGATTGGGCCGCGAGGCCCAAGCCCGAGCCCGACACTGATTTGCTTAGGGGGGTGCGGGGGGCTTCGCCCCCCGCGGTATGGATTAGGTATTTTCGGGGTTACAAGAGCAGTAGGGCTCTTTATTGTATTCTGTGAGGTTAGGGTTCGGGTTCTTCTGTACTCCACAATTGTTCGCCGCTCATAGTGAAGATCGCTGCTCCTCCTTTGTCCGTGGACGTACGGACGGCACCCCGCTGTCCTGAACCACGTATATTTGGTGTCCAATTCTCTTTTCTCTACTCTCGATATTTAGTTTATTAAGCCGATTCCCAACACTAATAAATATTGAATGTAGTTCTTGCGTAAATGTGTCATAAACTTGTTTTATTTTTGTAATCAGTCAAAGAAGGATAGTAGTACTGGTGATCAAGCCACCCCACGTAATGTTTAGATTTTCAAATAAGTCATAAATATATCAGATGAATTGAATAACTAGTACTCATTACTGACTCCATCGACATATCACCGCTAAAAGTCTAGTATAGTTTAAGAAGTTGGTGTTCTCCAAAACACAAGTTTAAGAGCCTCTTTTGGCTATTGTGCAGAGCGAAACTCGAATATATGACATTTACCTTACCGAGCCGCATCAGAATGAGTTTTAGACCACTAAACCACCGGTCTTGGTTGTATGTCACTAACTTGTTTTTATTTTAGGGCAATGTGCTATATCTATACTATCTATTAGAAGAGTCCCTCTTTAACATTTTTTTTTTCAATATTTTACTATCCATTATGTATTAAATATAATTTTTTGATAATTGTTAAATTAAAAAAATTAGGAATATAATTATAAATTCACTAATATTTAATTATCTACGTTTTACCTCGCCACTGTCACATTATTTCTCTTCTGTATCTTATCTCATGCACAGTTTATCTTACTTCTCTAGCATTTTCATTATACAAAATCACTCAGTTTTTTCTTTTATCTGTTTATTTTATATTTCTATCATGTAGTGTAGGTCTTTTTGTGGGCATGTAAATTTAGAGGAAGCGTGTAGGGTAGAATCGATTGTGTATCCGGCAAACTCTTACGAGCTGGGGGAAACACACAATGGTACGTAGTTAATGATATTTTTCCAGAATCAATAGCTTGATGTTTTGACGGTCAAAACCAGAACCCTCCTCCAGGCATCAGTCAAGAAGAACATCTAAAAAATCACCATTCCTCTTGGTGGCCTCGGCCGCTGCTGCAGCTGCTCGTTCTTTCCACACGTTTCTTCAATATGTCCTCGAAAATCTCATGTAACCTCTCAAAAGAACCCTTTATATTCCTCTTGATCACCTGCAGATCAAACGGTCGGAGTAAGGGGAAATAGTCAGATAGATTTGGCTTGCCAATATACTTCAAGATCCCCCACACAAGATCCTTGAACTCCTGTGCAGTCCCATACTTGGGATCCACAATGTCGACCGAGAGCAACACACTTGAGATCATGTTCAGGGTTATCACAAACACTACCTTCCCAACATCCCCAGGCTCGCCTGTAGTGAGATGCTTATTTTTGATGTAGCGGAGGAGCTGCTGGAGCTTCTCATACCTGAGATGCTGGAGAGCGTCGAGGCCATGCGGTGAGAATAGATGGGTGGTGCAAGTACGGCGACGGTTGTGCAACTGGAACCCAAGCAAGGGCACTCTCATGGTTCAGTTGGGCTGCGACCGCGTCAGGGACAGGTCTATCGGAGAATGCCTGTTCATTTTTCCCGAGGATCTCTCGTGCAGCCTCGGGGGAGGATGCCATCACCATGATTGCAGGGCCAAGGCTGAGGGTCATCAGATGGCCGTGGCGCTTGACCATCTGGAACAACGACTCATGGACAATGGACCCGAGCTGGGGGAGGGATCCAAAGATTGAAAATCCAGCGGGTCCAGGCGGCAGTTTCCGGCGGTTAAATTTGTGGAAGAGTGACCTGGACAGGAGGAAGATGACCGAGAGGATAATGAAGTAGTAGTGGAGATCCATTGTCACGAAAAATTTGTGCTGCTGACCCCGACCAGCAGGGTACGTATTTCACAAAATGTACTAAATAATATTATTAGCAAGCCAAGTATCTGTCTGGAAGTACTTGATATCAACCATCTCGAAAGAATATCTTCCCCGGAAATCATTTGTGAATACTGTTCCGTGTAACACAATAAATCCAATTGAGTCTTGATTTATTGACAAATAAAAATGTGAGGTCACCAAAGGTAAAATTCTCTCTATTATAATTTTTCTCATTCATGTTAATCAAATTCAGGATTTATTTGAGGAAAGAAATATCAATCCGCTTTAATATGTCTACTTTCTAGAAAAGTCTTATATGTAACTGGTGTACTGTGTAGTGTCATATGCTAATCAAATCAAATCATTTTTATAGTTATTTTTTCCTTTTAGATTTTATTAAAAAGATCATAAAAATAATCAAATTCAATTGACTCATGATACTATATCAGTACCGCTAGGTAATATACCTATTATACACAAAACTCTCTCCTATTTTCTTACACATTACAAGGAATCTCTACAGGGAAAAACGATTATATGAAAATGAAAACAAAAGGGCATCCAAAACCATTGAAAAGGATTGAATACGTTTGCTTGAGGCTCCTTTCTCATTGATTTGGGGAGAAAGAGTGTAGTTGACAACCACGACACTCAGCTTATTATCGATATTGAAGTATATAATTTTTATTATCGAAAAGTGTTGACAATCAATGACAATCAATGAAAAATTTGTGATGTTGATGATTGAGAGGAGAAATGAATACGTGCCCTTTTAGTCCCCAATTGCAATAAATTCTCCTTTCTCCCAGTATAAGGAAACCGCTTGCATTTCAAGTTTTCCTTTTTCTGGTCGAAAGACTTAAAAATGAAGTTTGAAGCTTAATTCTGGCAAGGATACCTACCAATGGCAGTGCCGAAACTGCGTGATTTGATCATTCTTGATTTATGATAATAGGAATGAAGGAGAGTTGAAAATGACAAAAGCCCATTCCTTTTGAATGAATAAAACGCAGGCCAGACATTGGTTTGTTTGGATCCAAATATCTCATATTTCTTATGACATTCAAATTCTATAGTTTTGGAAATGAACCTTACCCTATTGAGTTTAGGAACTACATCAACTAGAACATTTAATATACCATATATTTTGGTACCTTGTTGGAGCCTAGTCATTATTTTTTCCTTCTTATATCTATTAATACAATGTTGTCTTGACATCCTTTACAGGTTTAAATTCAACTAGGAAGAGGACCACGCTTTGTAGCGGGCCAGACCATGCCAGTGAGGATTCAAACGATAGGTCATGGGTTCGACAGATTTGATCGTGACCATATAAGATTAAAAGAGATCGAAATCTAGATTTAAGATGAGAAATTGGAGGAATTTGGTACTGGACAAATAGAATGAATTGAGGAATTAGGTGACGAAAAGATAATATACATGTTAGTATCATAGAAGAATTTTTTGCTCGAGAAAGAGAATATTGAAACATTGCAAAGGTTAAGGGAGAAAAAAAGGAATCGTCGAACTCGGAGCTCTTGCATGGAAGAGCAGAAAGTAAACCATCGAACCAGCTGTCCACTTCCTTACAGTAATCAATCAGATAACATATATTAACAATAATTAAAAAGGGACACGTGTCGCTAGTAGCTTGAAGTGCACCAGCTTTTATATATAGTGTAGATTGCTATTAAATAATTGAGTTTTGAGGATTTTCATAACTTTTACTAACTTATTATATTTGTTTTATCATACTTTAATATATTATAGCTAATTTAAATTATATTTTTAGTATATTTGATTACTTTACATTTTTTACTTTACATTATATTATGATAATTTGTGTTTAGTGTAGAATTTATGGGTCTCAAGCCCAAGAGCCCAGTAGCTATTGCAGCCTAATAGGACAGAACCCAAGGCCAAAGGGCCTAATATTTATACGGATCAATAATAGAACGAACGTTTGGGTTCATTTCAATTAAACTTCCTTCCTAAAACAGCTAGAAGTTTGCTTCCTCTGTGTTAATAATAATGTAGTAGATTTTCTACTTGAAAACCAAGAACTTATTGACCCTTGTTCACTTGACTGGGCCAAGATTATCGGCAAACCTCACATTAATTCAAGTGCCTCATTATTTAAGTTCCCTTACTAAAACTGTTGCTCCAATTATGCTGTGCATAGGCTAAGAGGATGCTTAAAAACCTCAGGATAAAGGCCAACTATTCATGATTATTTATCGTCCAAACGCAAGTGCATGTGTCGAACGAGTATTATAGTAATGAGAATGAGTGTTGTCTCAAATAGAACTATTCAGATTTAATTAATTACTAAACTTATAACAACTTTACCTTATCCAGACAATCATTATGACTAGAAGCAAGAAAATAAAAAACTCTAAATATCACAATTTCACTTATTCTCAATCCTAATTCTAGTTGCCTTCTACTTATGTCTTCAATTTAATTTCATTATTAACCTAGGATTCACTATCATCCTACGCAGTTGTCTACGCAGTTGTCACTTGTAATGAGACAATATCCTCACTAGTCAATCTACTCTATGTCTAGGTGATTAATAAGTTAGGACCCATCAAAAATCAATCTTAATTGTCTAGGTGGTTATATACTTACATCTTAGCATAATCATAAAGGTACCCCTATTTATAATCCATCTTTCATCCTCGAAACATAGAGTTTACGTCACTTAGGTTCCTTAAAGATTTTTGCCTCAATTAACTCCTTGAGAGATGTATTTTACATCAGTTTGGTCTCTCGTAGTATTAATTTGGTCCCTTATAGCATCATTAGATTCCTGAAAGATCATCCGTTAGCTTTTCTGTCAATTTTAACAGAAATATTTGTAATTTCGTCCCTCAAAGATGACTTTTACATCATTTGGGTCCTTAGACAATTTTTAAAATTTTTAAATAATGTTTAAAAATTCTTGAAAATTTAAAATAATTTAAAATTCCAAATTTTTTTACATAGTTGTAAAAAATTCTATTTTTAAATAATTTTAAAAAATTCTTTAAAATTTTTTAAATATATTTAGAAAATTTTAAAAATTTTTGAATAGTTTAAGAAAATTCTAAAAAAATTTAGATAATTATAAAAAAATTTTTAAAAAAAATATAAAATTCTTGTCCATCACCTCTGCATTATGAAAATTTTTTAAAAAAATTTAAAATTTTTTTATCTTTCATATAAGTATCTCTTTATGTCACCTATGGCAGTAAAATATTGGTCCATCCCATTTGCAATATGTATCTTGTACAATTTTCAGAATCTTATTTATATTTTAGATTTCAAACAAATTTCTAATTTTACGAATCATTTTAAAATTTTCATGATTTTGGAATATTTTCAATTCTTTTTATTTTATGAAAGTTTTTGGGTTTTTTAAGCTTTTATACCCTTCATAATTTAATAAATTTTTTATTTATTTTTAAGTTTTCCTAATTTAAAAAGAGAAAATTTTTATATGTTTCGAACACATAATTTATAATTTTTATTTAAATTATTGAAAATTTATATTTTTCTACATTATCTTTAAATTTTCTTTATTTTCTATATTTCTTTATTTTTAGAAAATATAAAAAATTTCTAAATTTTTATTTTTTCAAAAATTTTAATAATTTTTCAAGCTCTTTATTCGTTTATATATTTTGAATATTTTTATTTTTTTAGTTTGCCTATATTCTATAATCCTTTTGATGAATTTTTCTAATGTTTTGAAATTTTTTCAAATTTAAAAAATTTAAGATTTTCACTTTTGAATTTTTATTTAAAAATATTATTTGAATATGTCAAGTTATTCAAAAAAATTTATTTAAAAAATAAAAAATTTATGAGAGATCTAATTGATAAAAAAGAAATTAAGATGGGGACCAGACCTAATTGATAATATAATGATCTGTTAGTGGGAGGACTAAATAAAAAAAATAAATAGAGAGAGACGTAATTGATAGTATAATCACACCGTTAGTATTCAATTTAACGAAGGGACCCAATGCAAGTCAGAAGGGACCCAATTGAAGTTATGATGGACCAATTGATATATTAAAAGAGTATAATTGAGGAAAAAACCCATTTAAGGACTCAACTACTGTAAATGCATCTCTGAGAGAGTTAACTAAAGTAAAAAATCTCTAAATAACCTAAGTAATGTAAAATCCATCTCTTGAGGACGAAATTGTTAATTTATTATTTTTTTAAATCCAATAGTGACTAAAATTTTAGCTTGATATGTTAATAATATAAATTAGTATTCTCTTCAAGAAACTATCAAAAAGTAATTTCTTTTTTTGAATATAAAAAAGAAGGGTAAATTACCCACCACATCAGGTGATATAGCAAAATTTCCTATATCTTTATGAATTTTAATAGTAGCAATAATTACTACGTGTTTATTCATTTTCCTCATATTATCATGAGGGCTAACACCATCAATATTTCCATTAAAATTTGACATAGGAAGCTAACTTGGCTTGCGATGCACGGTTGGTACACATACGACATTTCATGCCATCAATCCTTTAAAAATGCTTTAAAAAAGACAAAAATAAGGGAAAAATTTAAAATTCAAAAAATAGATAAATCATAGAACAAAATTTTTTAAAATAAAATTATATAAAATAATAGATAAATATTATATTAGTCATAAATGAAATACAAATAGGTAAATAAATAATTAAAATATTTAGAAAAATAAAAACGTAAGTTGTTGGATAAATTAATACAGTAAATTTAAAATTTACATTTTTAGTCAACTACCTTATTTTGCAGTCATGAAATCCGTCTTTTTAACTGTCTATTGATTTTCGATCATATTAAACTATGGAAGATAGTAAACATTTATACCTGAAATTTTCCAACTCAATTCATGAGTTCTAAGGAACTTTGACAAGTTTGCTAGCCTATGTATGACAGGATGTGAAATGTAACATTGAGTTTGAATTCTATTTCTATTTTATAACATTATTTAAAAATTTTGATTTGATTTTATTAATGTTTCCTATATTTTTCATTTTCATTTTATCTTTTATTTTTGGATTTTCTTCTAATTTCATCTAAATTTAATTTCTATTTTATTTTAATTTTGAATAGAAATTCAACATGGTTAAAAGCCAAATTTCCATTTTTAATTAATTGATTTATAATTCTATATTATTTTAAAAAAATTTCTATATTTTATCTTTTTTAATTTTTAACGTTTTTATTATTCTTGTACTTTTCATCAGTTTTAAAGAATTAAAAATGTGATGTGCTATATGTGTGCCAATTATATCACAAACGTTGTCATATTATATTTTAACAGAAATATTATCAGTGTTCGTCCTCAAGACAATACAAGAAAAATTGAATAAAATAGAGACAATTTCACTATTATTAAAATTCATAATAACGTAGAAAATTTCACTATACCATATAATGTGGCAAACAGTTCATCTAGAAAGAGTCCTCTTCGGTGAAAGCAAAACAAACAAAAAGGTAAAGAATTGGCCCCACCCAAAGAAAGACCATCCAGGCCGGACATCGATGGGCTTCCTGTTTCGGTATCGGTCCCTGCACACTTCCAGTCTTTCTGCACATGCATTTTTCTTCATTGAAAAGCTTCTTCGGCAAGCATAAACACGGATAGAGAGGAGGTAGTGGGAGAGGGGGAGATCTTCTTCATTACCACAACATCGCCATCAATCTGTAGAGAAACAATGGCGGAGGAGTTGCCAGGAGCGTCGGTGCAGAACGTCCCCGCGGGCATTAATTGTCTGTCTGGCCGATCACTGCCAGGCGTGATTTCCTCCCCAGCCTTCCTTCTGTCTCTTCACTTCTCCTTCGCCCTCAACCCTCTCTCGTCGATTGCTTCTTGCTCTCCTCTCCAACACCTCAAATCTCTCTCTTCCTTTCGTTCCGGCTCATATGGTATCTTCAAGTCGTCCAACCTCGGCCACCGGCACCTCAGTGTGGAAATCTTCGAGAATAAGCTTACTCCTTCCCAATTTCTCACTCCTTTAAAGCTAGGGAGAATAGGAGTAGACTTCACCCCTAGGTTTCCAATCAACGGCGAAGAGCCATCAGAGCCTCGGCCGGGGGAGTTCCCAATCTTCCCTGAGTAGATGAGGGCAGGCCTTCGTTGGCCGTTGGCCGAGCCAATGGCAGCCATGCTGGAATATCATCACATAGTGCTAGGACAACTTTCTCCTACTTCATGGCACGTATGGACCACCTTTTACCTCCACTGCCGCGCCCAGAGGATAGAGTATAGTAGACTTCTCTTTAGGTTCTTCTATCTGTTAGTGCAAGGGTCTGGAGAAGGTTACTTCCACTTCAAACCGTGCCGCAAGAAAATTTACGGAGCGTTAGTGACGAACTATAGGTCCACCAACTCGGGGTGGAAGGGCTCATTTTTCTTCATGAAGGATGTGGAGGGTTGGAAGTGGTGCAAAGGTCCCCAGGGAGAGTTCCATGATGGGGATCCTTGGGGGTCCATGAAGAAAGAGGAGCGGGCTAACGCTGAGAAGTTTCGTGGCGTGAAGATTGATGCTCGGGACATTATCACAGACGAGAACCTACTCAAGTATGATCTCGTGTCCGAAGCTCCTTGGAGGTGGAGCGTTGATGATGATATGTGTGGGTTACCTAAGGAAGTCTTGGTAACTTTCTAACTCTTCTTTTTCTTTCTTGCTTCAGAGAAAGGGGAATGGGCCAGAATCACTGACAAACTGTTGGTGCAAGAGAAGGCACTGAGGGAGATCAAAAAGAGGAAGCGTGAGGAGAAGGAGGATGTTCTCGTGATCTCCTCTGTCCTAGAGAGGGAGGTCCCTTCCGAGCGAGTGTTGCAAGATGATGGAGGGTAATGCGGGCAAGTATACGTATCGTGACAAGAAATACAGAGTGAGTAGAGTATCGTTCCCACGAGGACTCTTATGCTAGGCACTAAAATTGGCACAACTAATTCCAAGCCAAGTCAATCAAATCAGTTACGTAGAATGCAAGTAATTAAAAAGATAGAGAGTAAATAGTCAGAAACCAGTCGATAAAAAGCTCCTAAGGTTCACAAATTCACCGATTCTAGTCTTAAGCAAGAATCCCTCTTTCACACAATTAATTCTGTCATATCATTAAGTTAGGGTTCTGGGGTTTCTCCAGGTCCATCGTCCGCAACTTCCAATGTCATACGAATGTACCTAAATGGAAGACACTAATCCACTCTATTCCAAGGCGATTAATATTGAAAGGCCAAACTAAACCAACCTTAAATGGCTATCTAGGGTGCTCACCATCTTCCGATGCGCTCGCACGAATAACCTCACCTACCGGCATAAGCTAACCTAGACTATGCAATTTCTAGCATGACATCGATTCCCTCTTCCGAGGCTCCTCTCTATCTCAAGTTTGATCTCATGGGTGATCAGACCAAAAGAAAGCATGAAGTACGAAATTGTATAAATAGCACCAAGGAGGTGTACCTCGACAAAATCATACGTATGAAAGAAAAGAGCTTTACTTAAGACATAGAAAAGGGTCCATTGATCCCCCTAGGAATATAGGGGTTTAGTTCCACATGTTCGAATAAACTATAAGAGTTGAAAGAGAAGATAACATTATGAAAATCAGAAGAAAAGGGATAGAAAGAACTCTAAATAGTGGAGTCGAATCTCCTGATCCGACTTCTCGAATTGTCGTTGTGATCCCTCTTCCTGTAGTGTAGTTGATGCCTTGTTCTTCTACTTTTGTCTATGGGTATGTATGTATACATATTTGTGGGGGTACATCACTATATATAGAGTATTTGCACTCCCTCCTTTCTTGGTTTAATCAGTGTGGGATAGAAATTTCGGGTCCCACCATTTTGCCTCAGTGAACCGCAGTGCAGCACTATTCATGCCGCGATACACTGAGGTGACATTTAGCCCTAAATGCTCTCAGTGAACTGCGGTGTGATACTATTCACACCGCGGTGCACTGAGTCTATTTTGCACAGTTTTCTCCAGTTGGCCATAAGTTCCTCATTTCAGCTCCGATTCATGATTCGTTTGATGCGTTGGAATCCTGACTTGATGAGCTTTCTGATGACATATTATTGGCCATATTTCCTGCACATGGAGTATTAGAAATTTCCTCGAAAAGTTGATACATCGAACAAGTCCAGTCTTCATCATTTTTCTGCACAAGTTCTTCCTTCCCTGCACATCAAATAATTCCCAATAGTATCTAGTCCATAAGTAGAGGTCTGAAAGCTATCATTCATAACCATTAAGTCCCAATGATGAAAAGCTATGCAATTGACCTCTAAATGTATAGGAAGTGGCCTCAAGCTTAGGATTCTAGGTCTGGAATGGATAGACAAATCATACAAAATCATGATATCAACAGCGTGAAGCCGGCGAAGGTAGATCACTAGTGTGGAAACCACTCAAGATCCACGTCAAGACCTCCAGCTTGGCCAACGCCTCAACTCCAGTGGCACCTTAGGGACAAGGAGATCCTGAAGTGTCCTAGCCCATTACCCTGACAACTCCCGAGTCAGCGGCCTCGCCATCCGCAGGGCTCAGTATTCCTGTGAGGTCTTGTCCAGTGCTGCCGTCCCCGGTGCCACCAGCAAGCCTCGCTATGGAGCGAGCTGAAGGAGTAAGCCCAAAACACCCGGCTTCCCCAAGTGAGGAGCAGGATGGAGGCATGCTAAGGTAACACTTGGTGTCAAGTTTAAGGGTTGCGGTCAACTTTTTATCCCCCTAACCCTTTATCTTTTTGTGTAGGCATCCCTCCTTTTTTAGGGATCCCCCATCAGGGGGCTCTTGGGAGACGTCCAAGCACAGTTGTGCTTTACACGAGCTTTGCAACGCGTTGCGGGGGAGCCACCTCAGTTGGAAATGCGGGAGGAGCTCTTCTCTTATGCGCACTACTATTCCTTAATGGTAAGCGAGTAGAACCCTGAACTTGTCTTTTTAAGAAAATTGTTAAACATTGAAGACTTGTAGGGAGCCATGATCCCGGGGCTGCTGATGGAAGCGTGGAGCTAGGATCGCGTCAGCATCCCTGAGCTGTAGAGCCAGATCAAGCGACTTACGAATAAGAGGCGCAGCTGGAGGAAGCAGCGCCAGAACATGCACGCCAGCATTCAAGACCTGAAGTCTCAGATGGATGCTGCTGAGGCGCACGAGGAAGCTGAGGCGCTGAGGGAGCAGCTATCCTCTGCGGAAGCAGCGAAGGCCGAGAACTAAGCCAACTGGAATGAGGAAGCTGAGGCCCTCAAGCAGTAGCTAGAGCAGGAAAAGGCTGAGAGGGTCGTTGCGGCTTTGAGGCCAACTACAGGAGTCCACTTTGGCGCTGACCCTCGCCAACTCAGAGAGAGCAGCAAAGGTGTCATGTGCCAAGGAGGAAGCTATAGAAGAATTCAAGTCCAGCGACACTTTTATAGAGGAGCTGGCAGCGCGCAATGGCAAGGCCATAGAGGACTCCCTCTGGTCTGTTAAAGATGATCTCCAACGCCTGCACCCGAGTGTCGATCTTACAGAGATCCTTGGTCTCGACTGTCTCTACCTTTCGAATGAAGCCCGTGGCGCTGCTTCTCCTTAGGATTATGACTTTGTAAATATGGATTTGTAAAGACCTTTGGTTAATGGAAATTTCTCTTTTTGTCTCTGGCTTTTGTCTGTTTGATCTTTTAATTTCATCTAAGTAATGCGACGCTTTCCTCTGCGATAATTTTACAACGAAACATCTTGCATCTTAAATTACGAACAAGTAACGTGATGCTTCACCACTTAATAATGTCCCCGATTAATGCGAAGCTTCACGATAACACATAAGTAGTGTAACACCTCACACATGAATCCTTTAGAACGTCATAGTGAGCCTCAATAGGTCTTGCTATAATCGATGTTTAGGTGATCAACGTATTTTGTAACGTGTTTGATGCTAATCCTGAAGTCTTGTTTTAACGCGTTGAGCATGCTCCTGGGTCTTGAGCGTCTTTGTACCGAAACGTGGCCCTGGGTCACAAAGGTCTTGTTGTTTTAAATGCATTGGGCGTGCCCCTGGGTCGCAGAGGTCTTTTGTTTTTAAACTCATTGAGCGTGCCCTTGGGTCGCAGAGGTCTTTGTTATTTTAAAAGTATTGAGCGTGCCCCTGGGTCACAGAGGTCTTTTTTAACGCCTTAGGCGTGTCCCTGGGTCGCAGAGGTCTTTGTTAACGCCTTGGGCATGCCCCTGGGTCGCAGAGGTATTTGTTCACGCCGACCTAGGGGTCTTTGTTAACGCCTTTCCTTGGGTCGCAGAGGTCTTTGTTAACTCCTTGGGCATGCCCTTGGGTCCCAGAGGTCTTTGTTCATGCCAACCCAGGGGTCTTCGTTAACGCCAACCCAGGGGTCTTCGTTAACGCCTTGGGCGCGCCCCCGGGTCGCAGAGGTCTTTGTTAATGCCTTGGGCGCGCCCCCGGGTCGCAGAGGTCTTTGTTAATGCCTTGGGCTTGCCACTGGGTCGCAGAGGTCTTTGTATTGAACACATTGAGTGTGCCCCTGGGTCGCAGAGGTCTTTTGTTTTTTTGGCAGAGCTGTCTTTCAACACTTGAATGGACTTGATCGAAGTAAATGTGAAACTTGAATGGATTTGACCTTGACAAACATCAGGGTACTTAACAAAAGAATTTTTTGAGTACCTCAGCGTTGAAAGCATGAGGTAGGGCGCGTCCCTCCATGTCTTGTAAGATGTATGCACCCGAGTATGGAATGCCGATGACATGATACGGGCCTTCCCATTCGGGGGTGAGTTTGTTGACCTGATCTTGGAGGATGAATTTATGTTGTCGAAGGACAAGGTCTCCGATGCCGAACTGTCTGGCCCGAACTCGCTGGTTAAAATAGCGTGCCGCCGAGCGCTTTGCTTTCTCAATATTCTTAAGGGCGGTTAGCCGCTGTTCTTCCAAGAGGTCCAGGTCTTCCCCTCGCGCCTGATCATTTTGTGCCTCGCTGAAGGCGGCCACCCTGTGAGTGTGGACGGCCACTTCCGCGGGTGCGATAGCTTCGGACCTGTAGACCAGGGAGAAGGGCATCTCTTCCATCGGGGAGCAAGGGGTGATCTTGTATGCCCAGAGGACACTATCCAACTCGTCAACCCAGGATCCGCCGAGGGCGAACAATCATGTGCACAGACCATGCAGCAGGGTGCGGTTGGTGACTTCCACCTGACCATTAGTCTGTGGATGGGCCACTAAGGCAAATTGCTGTTGGATGCCCAGTTCACGACACATATCTTGGAAGGCCTTCCCGTGGAACTGTGTCCCATTGTCGGAGATGAGGATTCGGGGAACGCCGAAGCGGTATACTACATGCTTCAGGATGAACTTTCTGGCCGCCTTTTTTGTAATGGAGGCGACGGCCTCCGCTTCAACCCACTTAGAGAAATAGTCCACGGCTACGAACAGGAAGCGTCGCTGGGCGGAGGCAAGAGGGAAAGGTGCCAATATATCTATCTCCCACTGCACGAAGGGCCATGGGGGTGTTATGGGTGATAACTCCGTGGCTGCGTGGCCTGGATTACGTTCGAACGCCTGGCAGGATGAATAGACTTGTACTAAGGCGCGAGCATCTTCCATGATGGTGGGGCAGTAATACCCTTGGCGGAGAGCCCATCGAGCTATGGCCTTTGCGCCTTGATGGCTCCCTGCTATCCCTACGTGAATTTCTCGAAGCACATAATTTGCTTCATCGAGACCCAGGCATCTTAGCAAGGGTTACGAGACGCCACGTCGATAGAGGGCTCTGTCTAACAAGGTGTAACGGGCAGCCTGCAACTTTATACACCTAGACTAGCAGCGTTGGCGGGGAGTTGATCCTTCTCTAGGTATCGGATGATCGGAGTCGTCCAATTCTCATCATTTTGTGCGCAAAGCACACTCAAAGGAGTACACGCTTCCGATACGCGTTGTTGTTCGATGAAGCTAAGGGTGGAGTAGGCTTGTCTGGAAGCTGTTTTGCTGAGGAGGTCCGCCAGATTATTTGCCTCCCTGGGAATTCGTATGATTCTCGCCTCGTCAAGCTAGCGCATTATGTTGGTAGCCCTCTTGAGGTAACGCTGCATGTTCTCCTCTTTAGCTTCGTAAGTCCCATTCAACTGGTTGACGACAAGCTGTGAATCACACTTGTCGATGACTCGATGAGCCCCGGCGCCCTTAGGATCAGGAGCCCCATGATAAGGGCTTCGTATTTAGCTTCGTTGCTGGTGGCAGGGAAAGAAAGCATCAGGCTGTAGGTAATGGGCCTGCCTCTTGGGGGGATGATGACGCATCCAGCCCCAGCAGTGTTTGTTGTGGATGAGCTGTCCTGACAACTTCCTAGAGGTCCTATCCTAGGGCTGCATTGCTGGGCCATTGGTGGGCCTCATGTTCTCGGCCAGAAAGTCGACCAGTGCTTGCGCATTTATCACACCTCGTGGCGCAAAGCGAGCATTGAACTCGCTCAGCTCGATGGCCCATTTGATCATCCGACCCGATAACTCTGGCTTGCGCATAACTTGCTTCAGGGGCTGATCAGTCATAATGGTCATGGCGTGCGCGTGGAAGTATGGCTGAAGCTTACGCGCCGCTAGTACAATCGTGTAGGTGAGCTTCTCCATGGGAAGGTAACGCTGCTCTGCGGGGTAGCATTATCTTGCTAACGTAGTAGACAAGGCGCTGCATGCCTTCTTGCTCTACCACAAGGACAGAGCTTAACGCCACCTATCTAACTCCGAAGTACAGCTTCAGTGCTTTGCCAATGCGCGAGGTAGCGAGGCAAGGAGGGGAGTGTAAGTATTCCTTAAGGCAGGTGAATGATTCTTCACACTCCTCTGTCCATGCAAAATATTTGCCTGTTTTGATCTATTGGTAAAAGGGGCAGCACTTATCTCCCACTTTTGAGAGGAATCGTGAGAGGTCGGCCAGGCGTCTAGTGAGGTGCCGGACCTCCTTGATTGTTGTGGGTGATTGCATGTCTTCAATAGCCTGAATCTTTTCGGGGTTTACATCGATGTCGCGGTAAGATAGCATGAAGCCCAGAAATTTGCCTGACCGTACGCCGAAGGCGCACTTGCTAGGGTTAAGGCTGAGATTGTGTCGCCTCATAACTTTGAAGGCCTTTCATAAGTCAGATGCATGCATCACCGTCCTTAAGGATTTGACGATCATGTCTTCCACATGAGCTTCCATAGTAACTCCTAATTGTGCCGCAAAGAGCCTATTTACCAAGCGTTGATAAGTGGCGCCCGCGTTTTTTAGGCCGAAGGGCATGACCCGGTAATAGTATATGCCCTCGTTGGCATAAAAGGTAGCCTTCTGGCGGTCGGCAAGGTGCATGGCTATTCGGTTGTATTCGGAATACGCATCCATGAAGCTAAGCAGTTCATGGCCCGTAGTGGCGTCCACCAATTGATTGATTCGTGGAAGTGGGTAGGCATCCTTTGGGCACGCCCTATTCAGGTCGGTGTAGTCTACACACATCCTCTAGCTGCCACTGGGTTTGCGCACCAACACAACATTTGCCACCCAGGTTTGGAAACGAACTTCTTAGATAAATTTCGCATCGAGGAGCCAGGCGACCTCTTTGATTATAGCTTCACGATGCTCCGTTCCCATGGTGCGACATTTTTGGGTGACGGGCTTTGTGCGAGGATCAACCTCCAGGTGGTGTGAGATGATCGCGGGATCGACGCCAGGCATGTCTGCAGGGGTCCAAGCAAACAAGTCAGAAAATTCGCGCAGCAGCGCTATCAAATGATCCTTGCAAGTTGGGTTGAGGTCTGCCCCGATTTTTATGTGTTATGCAGGGCAAGTGAAACTTTCTCCAAGTTTCCGATGGGAGTGGGGTGTTCTACTTCTTCATAGGGGTCCGACTTAATCTGGAGGGATGGCTGGACACGCGCCTCCCGCAATGCTGTCATGTGGCAGCGTTTAGCCACCTGGTGACTGCCTCGAACAGTGCCGGTTCCCTGGGGGGTAGGGAACTCAATCATCTGGTGATATGTGGATGTAATTGCCCTGAGGGCGTTCAAGGTTGGCCTTCCCCTTATAGCGTTATATGCTAATGATACATCGACCACGAGGAAGGTCGTCATATAGCCCGAAGTTCGGTCCCCGGCGCCTAGCACGAACAGCAGGGTGATGGCGCCCCGGGGATGAACTGATCCCTCGTTGAATGCAACGAGGGGCGCATTGACGGGGGCGAGCTCAGATTTTGTTGAGCCCATCTTTTTGAAGGCATCGTAATATAGGATATCTGTGGAACTCCCATTGTCCACTAAAATCCTTCTTACGTCAAATCCTCCTATGTTTGTTGTGACCACCAGGGCCTCATCCGTCGTGGAGGCGGGTACAGGGTTGACGTCCCTTTCCATGAACATGATCGAGTAATTGAGATCACGCCCCAAGGAGTACATTTTGCCCATCATTCGTTTGCCCCCGGATGCGGTCCCACCTGTTATGACGTGGATCATCCCTCGGTTCCCTTGGGATGAGCCTTCTCGGGTTGTCGGTCTCCTTCCTTCCTCTTGGGTGGACGATGGGCGTGATGCGAGCTGATCACGATGCCAGGTGTTCCTAACAGCGGACGTTGGACGTATTCTTGCAAATGGCCCCCCAGAACCAAGTGCTCGATTTCAAGTTTTAGCTGCTTGCATTCCTCCGTGTCATGTCTAGCCACTCTGCGGTAGCTGCAATATTTGTTTGAGTCGGGCCCCATCATCTCTTTCGTCTTAAGAGGGGGTTGAATGAGCCAGCGCTTCTCCCCTTCCACTAGGACCATAGCCCTTGGGGCTAGCAACGGGGTGAACCTTTCTCGCTTGCTGTCTCGACCCCCTCGTTCATCTGTTCGATTAGTGGCGGTTTCCTGACGCTTCGAGTCCTTCTTCCGCCAATCAGATTCTTCAATAGTCATGAACCATTGAACGCGGGCTGCCAGATCAGCAAAATCACTCGGGGGTTAATGATTAAGTTCCTTACGAACTCGTCATCTCTTAGGCCACGCTGGAACGTGGCCATCTTCTCCCGCTACGTCAAGTCATCCACTTTGGCGGCCATCCTGATGAAACGCTCATACCAGTGGCAGAGGGACTCTCGCTCCCACTGCTGCATCCTGAATAGCTCCATCAGGGTGCGTTTGATCCGAAGGGAACCCGCGAAGCATTCCAAAAACTTCTCCTTCAATGATGCGAAGTCGGAGATGGACCCTGGCTCTAGGGAGTAAAATCAATCCGCGGCAAGGCCTTTGAGCGTCCCCGAGAAAAGGAGGCATCGGATTTCATTGGTAGCTCCCCTTCCTAACAGGGAGTTGATGCGGGCACGCAGGTGATCACGGGGGTCGGTTTTACCATCATATACGCTTATTTGTGGGACCTTAAATTTATGAGGTAGGGCGACCGCCTAGATTTCGATGGAGAATGGGCTGGTGACATCTTCTTCCACCACAGGGAGACCGTACCTGCGGCGGTCATTTGCTTTCATAGCCTTGGCCACACGGTCTTCTACCAGCTTCTATACGTCTCCGGCGGTCATGCTATTGCCGGCTTGGGAGACGTTGTCCCTCGAGAGAACAAGTGATGGGCACGAGCTTGCAGTCGCCGCGAAGGGGGAAGGGATTCGGGGCCCGGACATAGTGTCCCCAGTGCCCTCCTTTCGCTCATTCAGATGTCTTGACACAGCAGCTTCCACAAGGGTGGCCACTCGTCGTTCTATCAGTTGTTCCACAGCTCAGCATGTGTGCGCCGGAAGGGCATCGAGCAGTGCGTCATGTCCAGGCTCAGTGTGGTTGGGGGGGGGGGGGGGGGGGTTTATTTGGCAGGTTTTCAACAGGGTTAGGTGTGGGCTGTGTATGATGGGGCGATACGTGTGGTAGGAGGGGATGCTCATGGGCGGAGCTGGTTGCTCTCCGATTGCTGTGGGTTCGAGCCATGGCTTTCGTGTTAGTTTCCCACAGACGGTGCCAAATGTTGGGGTCGAAAAATTAAGAATAATAATCGGGTAGAATGAGAGTAAATTTTTCTATATATCTCCCCCTTTTGATAAGTACATGGGTTTCGTGTAAAATAATCACCAATCAGTGTAACTTGAGGGGCACATAATCACTGTCGTACGGACAATGTCAGAGGTGTAGGTGGGATCAGCCGTGCGGACTGGTGCCGAAGTTGCAGTGCGGCGCCAGTAGTAGGGGTGGCACCAGAGGGGTAAGGGCTACATTATCCTAGGCATTGAAACAGAAGGAATGGGCTTTTGTCCTGGGATTTGGCAGGCCTTCTTTGGATAGGGGTGTGGGCCTAAGGCCCGTACCCAACATCTGGCATGTATTAATCCAAGTTGGTGGAAGCTTGGCTTGTTACAAGTGTGTGGGTTGCTCTGTGGAGAACACTAAGACGAATTTTGCTGAATTTTTGCAGTTTGTTAGAAGCAATGAAAATTATATGTATTTTATGGTCCTAGATTCGTTGAATGCTATTTCACCACCTTTTCATTGCCATTTTTTGGTGTCACCACATATACTTGGCAAAAATCATGAGATGTCATTTTTCTGGGATACAACAAAGCATCAGTCCCCAATTTCTGATTTCTTTGCAAGTTCAATTTTTCTTTGGTTAATCTTCAGGAATTAGTGTGTGCCTACCTATTTTAAGATCATGTTCTTGGTCAAAAGATCATCCTTCTTGTAAGGGGCTTTGGCAGGAAGTGGATCCTAATGTTGAGCATGAAGATATTAGTGGTCCTGAAGGAATGGATAGCTTAGTTTCTGAGCTTGCTAATGCAATTCCTGGGATTGATGAGGCTATGAGCTTGGCTGAGATGCTGAAGTAAGAACTTTGCATCCTTATTAATGAAATTGTTGATGATCTAGAGTAATAGCTCCTGAAGGTGAATTTATTCTTTAATGCCAAGGTACTACTATTACTGTTAATATCTATGCTATGCTTGTTTATACGAAGTCCATTAGCCTAACTGATGCTTATATATCACTTCTCTTCATTTTCCCATCTTTTGTTCTGGAATATAATAAATTAATTTTAATGTTGTGCAGATTGGTGCAGACGATGGACTATTCTGTTATAGTGTTTGATACTGCTCCAACTGGTCACACACTCCGGTTGTTGCAGTTTCCATCAACCTTGGAGAAGGGGTTGGCCAAGGTGCTGACTCTGAAGAATCGATTTGGTGGTCTGCTGACTCAGGCATGTATTATGTGTCAGCTTATCTATTGCACTCCGAAGAAAGTCATTTTACTTTCTTTAATTATTTCTTGAAGGAGTTATCTTAGGGTTTGTAGGCCATGAAGTATATTGCATGCTCAGTGCTTGGGAAACATGTTGGTTTAAGTCTGAGGATCAACCTCCGCTAGGGGAATGCAAGACATATAATTTGCTGGTCCTCTTAGTACCATTTGGAAGCCATGTGGAAATGTATAGTTAATCGTGTTCTTTTCTGTAATGCAAGTTCTTAATTGTGCTCATAGCTTTCATGTGTTATTCGGCAAAATATTTTCTGCTACATTCTTGCTAATTACTTTTAATACTCATCTATACAAGTCTCATAACCCTAATTCGTTTTGCTTTGGTTGTCTAATTAATTATTCTTTGTTGCTTTCTATTATAAACAGATGTCTAGATAGCCCTCTATCTTTCAATGTCAATTGTTTTCGAGTATTTCCTTTTCTCTGTGTTTTCCTCTGGAAACATCTATGACATGGATCTTTCTGAAATAACTAATAGATAAAATCACATATAGATAGGACAATATTAATACATTCTATATACTGTATAGAGAATATATTGTTACCATTCCTTTCAATAACAACCTGAAAATGTTGAGAAACTGAAAGAGCTATGTTCGCGCAAAAAGTTCCTTTTATAAATAATTTTGATTGTGATAACAGGCAACTCGTCTTTTTGGTCTTGATGATGAATTTGGTGAAGATGCCCTTTTGGGGAGGCTTGAGGGCATGAAAGATGTGATTGAACAAGTGACTAAGCAATTTAAAAACGCAGTAAGTATCCACTAGCCTTCTAGGTATTCTTTCAACTTTTTTATTTTTTGTTTTTTAATCCATCCCTGTTAAAAGAAACCTTCTTCGATATCTTATTGGTTTATGCTTTCTCTCAGGACTTGACTACCTTTGCTTGTGTTTGTATCCCTGAGTTCCTTTCCCTTTATGAAACGGAGAGGCTGGTTCAAGAACTCACCAAGTTTGAGATAGATACACACAATATTATCATAAACCAAGTACTCTTTGATGAAGAAGGTAGTGTCTTGTGCTCCACATGTTATGACTTCGCTGTTTATATTGATAGAAATTGAGTTTTTATACGTTCTTCTGGAAGACTACAGATTCCGGGTCAAAGTTACTCAAAGCTAGAATGAAGATGAAAGAGAAGTACCTTGATCAGTTCTACATGTTGTACGATGACTTTCACATCACAAAGCTCCCTTTGCTGCCAGAAGAGGTAAATGATAGTTATGCAAAATCTGCTGTACTATTCCTTTTATGTGCTGAGCTCGAATAGGCTAATGTCTTACTTTTGGAAAATTCAATTTTAAGGGTAACTTATGTAAAATTTAAACACTCTCTTGCTCCTAAATTCATATCACTTTCTGATGAATCTTTGACTAGTGTCTTCATCTATAAAAGTTACCCTCTGCATTTTTGCCAGTGGAAAGGAAGTTTTACAGATGCATATTGATCTTTTAACTGCAAGGAGGTGATGCATTTGGATTTGTGGTCGATCATCAGATCGTTTTCGAGGCATTGCTTATCTGTAGTACTCGTAGGCCTGTACACAGCTTATTGTGTATTCCAACAGGTTACTGGAGTTGAAGCTCTAAAAGCATTTTCAAAGCACTTCCTCACACCTTACCAACCTTCCACCAGCAGAGGCACAGTGGAGGATCTCGAGCGGAGAGTTTCCACACTGAGGCAGCAGTTGAGGGATGCTGAAGAAGAACTAGACAGACTCAGGAGGGAAACAGAAGGCCTAGAGGTTTTCCTTGGTAGAAACAGAAGGTCTTTCCTTTCTATAATTTAGTGAGAGTGAATCGATTCTTTTGGTAAAAGGAGTTGGATAGTTTTATTTTTGATGTCTACTGTATTTTTGCATCATTGTTATTCTCCTTCGGAATTCAACAATTGTATTAGCATTAACTTTGTTAAATAAAACAGTCATATTCTCTCAGTTTTCTGAGAAAGACTTTCATATGTACTCTACTATTGAGTAAGGGGCAAAGACACCGCCCATTTAAGAAGAAATTTTTTTTAAATCATAGTTTTAAAATTATTTTCATGGATACCGTTTTAAAATTGCATATTGAATGTGCAAACACATTTTATTTTTGAAAATCACATGTTCAATATACCTTTTTTTATGCAAACTAAAAGCTTATATTAAACATATGATTTAAAATAGTTTAAAATTTATTATTTTAAAAATATGTTCTTGGGCAGGTGGTAATTTTGCCCAATTCTCCATCGTGAGTCTATCCAGTGACATTTCAATGTCAAGACTGTATGTTTGGCTCAGGAAAATGGAATGAGCAGGGACTGCATTTGATGAGGAATAGTATAGATATTGGTTTGATTAGAAGTGATAGAAGTTATGAGTAGGGAAATAGAATTCATATTATGAGGTTTGGTTTAGTTTTGGTTGAGTTGAGTAGGAAATGTAATAAATAAGAAATTGTCAAGAGGATGAAATTGTCCCGGACTTTATACTGATACCTTTTCTTCAATTTTTATTAAATAATATCATTCTTTGTTAAGAAAAAAATAAAAAAATTGGAACAAACAAATAAAAATTGGAAAATAGTTTTGAAAAAAATGAAATCTTAAATAAATAAATTGATGATGTAAAATAAAAATAAATAATTATTAAATATTGTTATTCTTAAGAAAAATGATCGCAGTAATCCTTCTGGTAACCGGTTGAAAAGAATTACCACGGTTCGATTCTTCAACAGTGGGCAGAATAGAAAAGTGGCGTCTACATGTTGCGGACATGATTATAAAAGCTTAATTTTGAAGCAATGCGTCACCAAAGCTGCAATGTTGAGATGGCCGAGTTGGTCTAAGGCGCCAGATTAAGGTTCTGGTCCGAAAGGGCGTGGGTTCAAATCCCACTCTCAACATTTCAACTTTTATGTCAGTTTACTTTTCAAATCTTCTATAGAAGTCTTTCCGGAGCCTAGAGGGTTATATTCCTTTGTGCTAGATCTTATTGCTTTGGATGGCCTGATAGTAGAGTTTCTTGCAGGCCAGGTGTTCAGAGGCAGATCATACAATTCTCACGCAAGCTTGGCAAAACTAATATGCATTTCTATCTTCGGTATCCAAATCCTGCAGTAGATAAGAATACTATCCATCCTGTAAAGCTGAGATATAAACGACATCATCAGTTTCTTCAGCAAATGCAGTTTCTAGTTGTCCACTGCCGCCGATCACAATCACTCAACGAGGACTAAGACACCAGGTCTCCTGCACAGCAATCAATCAGACACACTAGAATGAATCTACGACAGCACTCTGCTAGGAGTTATACCGCCGCTGTTTAGAGATGTGTTCGGCTGCTATGAGGGTAACCCCATCTTGCATTGCTGACAAATACTGCATTACTCTACAGAAAGATCTGGAGCAAAGCTCCTCGCAATTTGCACTGCATCACCTTCAATGAACATTCCAGGTCTCACCACGCTCGAGTTCCTCCGGATCCACATGAGAAAATCTCTCATTGTTAACTGAAAGAAGCATTAGTCAGACAGATTAGTTTACACAAACTGAAAGGAAAGATAATATATAACAAAAACAGGATGGTAGCTGAGGCGGACAAGGCATGCCATAACATATGATATACCTCTTGAACCTTAATGGACTCGTGCAGAAGCTCCAGTCCACCGCTGAGTCAAAGAACCAATTTCGAAGCAGTGCTGTTGTAATTTCATCGAAGTTAAAGTGATACGAGTGGATAAGGACAGAGGTCGTCTTTCCATAATAATATTACTGGTTCAGAGCAGGCTCTAATGGCAAATTATTCAGATCGAACCGCAGTAGAAAAGATCAGTCATGTATTTTAACTCGAGGAAATAACATGACATGCCATGGTAACCTAATTTGTTTTTTCCCCGACTGGTAACATATTAATATGCAGATTTCTTGCGTTTGTCATCAGGAGCGGATTTAAAAAACTTATTTAAGAGGGCAAAACTCAGTAGAAGAGGTAGACAATAAGCTTAAGGAACGAAATAAGATAATTTTATTTAAAAAAAGATTAAAGTCCATTAAAATTAGTTTAGGTCCTTTATCTGTTCCATTAAAACATTAGTTTAGGACCTTTATCTGTTTTTTTTTTTTTTTTAAATTTCATTGCTTGTTGCTTTATCTGATTTTACATAATATTTCATGAAAAATACCCATTTGAAGTCGTAGCTCAACTCAGATTATCCATTCAAAATGTCGGCTAACAGATGCAGAAACAAATGATCACAAGAACCTCCTCAAGACATGAACCTAATTTTCCTCAGATAATGTACCAAGAAAGTTTTTTATTTCTTGATGTAAGGGAAACCAAAATCTGTTCACTTCGCAAAATTTTGAACATCGTCGAGAATAAAACTCTGCTACTATATTGTTTCATTTTTGAATCCAAGAGCATGATCAGAAAACCGAGCTTTATGGTCCAGTTTTCTCATTATACAATTACGTTTGTAGATGAATCAAGTAACTTGCATACATTAAATCGAATGAAGGATGAACAACCAGTAAATGGACTGAAATAGACAGCCGGAATGGGGGTGGCTCTGGACAGCCGTCCCTCCTGAAATTTGAATTATGGTTGACAGCTTTCATGCATGAATGCATAAGATTAGATGTGTTAGATGCTAATAATTTTGTGTTAGATGTGTTATTATCCAGGGAGGATTTGGGATTTCTATTTTGTTTTAAGATTTGTGCGGGTTGAGATGTAAGTCCTGTCTTATCCTGCCTTACTCTCCATATTGTTGTTAAATAATGAAAATACCCTCAAACCTCCTCTAGTGGTGAACTACAAATGGCATTCCTAATAAAATAGTAAAAAGGTAATTGGGCCTCAGAAGCTCAAATCTTATTGAATACGTGCAATCAATATATACAAGCTTACAATTGTAGACATCTCATTTTAGCTCGAGAAGAAATAATTGGAACCATCCGAGCAAGAACCATCAATCTTAGCAACTAAGTGGAATTCAAAGGTGTGGCACGTGGACTTAATAGAGTTAAAAAAAATTGAGCAAACTTGAATTCATTATGAAGATCTCTGAGTTAGCTTCGACTTCATGGGTCTTGGACCCCAAAATTCATCTTGGAGATAGAGAAATGTTTTTTCGAAAGAAGATTGCCCAATTTGTGAACAGTAATCAGGCTGTGGCGGGTTTCATATAAGAAATCATATCCATTTATTGGAGTGTTCAGTTTGAAAAAGACTTATGGAATTTGAACCCTACCTCATGAAGGATCAGAGAGAAGATAGAGTGAAATATTGAAAGGTCCAGAATCAGTCCAAGAAATTCAATATTCGAGCCTCGGCATGCAAGGCCAACCTCGCAGTTGGATTAAAGAAATTCATTTTTCACTAATCCTGAGGTTGTTTCTGGAAGAATCTTTTTTTTTTCAAGGTCAATAACATGACAAATATTTATCAAAAAATTTTAAAAAAGAAGGATAAAATTTGTGCTCAGCTGAGAAAAAGAAGAAAGAGATAGATCCAAAACTGATATGGATTGACGATATTCCAACTGTGAAGATTGAGTAAAAATAGAGAGAAGATATTGGTCCCATTGATTCATGAATGAGAAGAAATGGAACTGATTTTGAGACTCAATATCCTCCTCCTTCTCGGATTTAACTCCCAAAAGAAGTCTATAAAAGGGGAAGAGCTGAAACACTCTGGGGGAGGTCGGAAAAAAAAATCACAATTTTCTCCCACGAAAGCTACTGTTGTTGATCCACCTTTGAGTCACTTCAAGTGAGCCCGAGAATTGCTCATTCCCACATAACTCATTGCAAGCTCGTGCCAATCCTGGTGTCTCACTCGACGGAACCCTCAAGTTGAGTCTGATCTTCTCCGACCCGCCTAAGGCCTATCCCAAACTCCTTCATCCTACAATTAAATTTTCACCATCAACAAGTCAAATTTACTAGTCCATCTTGGCCAAGAATGAGGTAAGGCGAATTCATTCATGCATCTTATCAACTCATTTAGATTGCAAATAGTCATTGAGCTTGTTTATGTGTTGATCTGACCATGGCCCATTCTCAACTTCATGTTTATCCCATTTAGTTTCACTGTATTTACATATTGTTATCTTCTTCTAATGAGATAGGACAAGAAAATATGGGATTAAATAAAATAAGGTAAATTTAGAAATGTTGTTAGGGTACAGATTTAGGGCGTGTCGAGCGAACGTAATAGAACCCCCGGATCCAACTTTGATCTGAGACCAATCAATGAAAGCCTAGGTGGATAGTATCATACTCCCTAGGTTAATAACAGGTTTTTGATCGACCTTAGGATTAGTTCCTTAAATGATTAGTGTACAGATTTAGGGCGTGTCGAGCGAACGTAATAGAACCCCCGGATCCAACTTTGATCTGAGACCAATCAATGAAAGCCTAGGTGGATAGTATCATACTCCCTAGGTTAATAACAGGTTTTTGATCGACCTTAGGATTAGTTCCTTAAATGATTAGTGGCGACTCTTTTTTTCTTTTAATTTTTTTAGCCATGATATCGCAAACTCTTTTTATTTGGGGTTGCAACAACAGTGAATGGAAATCAACTATTCTAAGTAACAAATCAACAAAATTATGGAATGAACCAAATCTCAAATCATAGATATCCTAACTACCAAAAAAATCTTGCAACAATATTGAGGAAATATCTCAACAGATTATCTTTTCCAATACTCCCCCTCGAGTTGGAGAGAGGGGATTACGAACTCCCAACTTGCGAAGAAGTAATTGGAAATGATCCTGTCCAAGTGCTTTGGTTTGGTGAAGATATCATATATTTGTAGCCAAGTCGAGATGTGACCAGCTGAAATAGCACCTGACTTGATATGTTCTCAGACCAAGTGGCAGTCAATTTCTATATATTTTATCCGCTCATGGAAAACCATATTAGCAACTATATGTGACGTAGTTTGATTATCACAATATAGCATCATGGGCTTCCTTAAAGGAACTTGAAGGGCCAAAAGTAAGCTTCTAAGCCACAATAACTCACTAACAGTAGCTGCTAGGGAATGGTACTCTGCTTCTGCAGGCGATCAAAAAACGGTGGTCAATTTCTTGGTTATCCATGAAATAAGATTGCCTTCGAGTGTGATGAAATATCCATTGGTAGATTGTCGAGTCATAGGACAGGATGCTCAGTCGGAATCAAGTATGCCACTAGCTGTAATGTACAAGAGAAAGATCCCTTGAGTCGGACATTGTTTGAGATACCGAAGTACTCGTAGAGCAGCATGCCAATATCCCTCTCATGGTTGTTGCATAAATTGTGAGAGAATATGGGCTAAATAGCAAAGTTATGGTTTGGTGATGGTAAGATAGATAACACAGCCAAGCAATCGATGATATCTTCCAAGATCAAATAAAAGAGGACTAGAATTATCTGATAATTTTTTATGTTGCTCCGTTAGAAATACAAAGTTCGCGATTCAATCATTCAAACAATCCATACTCTGTGAGTATATCAAGGATGTATTTGTGTTGACTCAGAAATAAGCCAGAGTTGAGTTACGTTAATGCCCAAGAAATAATTGAGAGGACCCAAATCTTTGATGCAAAAACACATACCAGATAATGCTTAAAAGTAGCACAATGCTAAGAGCTATTGCTAACCACAAACATGTCATCAACATAAACTAGTATGGCTAAGAATAAATCATCAATCGAGAGAATAAATTAAGAGTGATTAGCGCTTGTTTGTACAAACCCGTAGCGTTGGAGAGCACTAGTAAAATTGGAAAACCAATTCCTAGATGCCTATTAGAGTCCATATAGGAACTTGTGTAATCGACACACATTGCCTTTATTGACACTCCGTTACTAACCCATATATATCATGTCTACAATTTTCTTCTTTCTTTCGCTTTAAATTCATTGTTCGCGTTATCTAATAACCTTGACAAATTGATATCAAAGTCAACACTAGTCTCAAGAAAAACACTCTCTTGGAGATTATAATGAAGTTTGTAGTTGAAAAGTTAAGTCAACAAGATTTCGAGGTCTGATAAGTCCGAACACAAGAGTTTCTTATAAGAGGATGGTGATTGTTGTAGCAATGATTGTTCTCGTAATAAGTTGAACTGATTAGTAAAGTCACTTGATGTTTGTCAAATAATTAATATGGCTCTTGGAGCTTTTGAGATTTAAGAGAAGATGGATATTTATTGGGTGGAGAAAATATTAAATGGTCATATCTCACAGTAACGTGACGAGGAAGAACCAATTAAATTGCTCTTATGAGTAATAATTAAGGCAATTGGGTGATTAACACTAATTCACTTATTTATCATAATCTGCTTGGTATTTTATCATGACACATGATAAGGTATGATTATTTAAAAATTCCTTGAGAATGTCTTGAATTCTAAAGGTAATTACGCAAACCCAATTTCAGGATTAACACTAGTTTATTTTTGATATTCTATTTTTTGTAATTGTAGAACTCAAAACTTTGTAGCTAGTCAAAAATTGTCACCTTACTTATTCAATATATTTGATGCCCAATTAAATGTGGTATTAATGTCTTGGATAAATTAGATTTCATAATTTTCTCGATACGTACATACATGACATGTGTCATTGGGAAATGTTCGATAATATATAATAAAATATCTGTGGCTAACTGACAGTTGATATTATTTGGAACAAATAAATATAATTTCAGATAATATGTATAATATCTTTTACAGATAAATACATGATATGATATCAACAGAAAATCTAGAAGTTTATAAAATATCATCTGTTAATGGATATTATCTAAAATAAAAAAATAGATATTATCTAATAGGATCTGGGTGATACAGAATATCTCCACAAATGGATATTATCTATAAATAAAATCAGATAATTATCCAATTATCCGTAAAATCAAGAGGGACAATTAGGATTAATTTGGATCGAACAATCAGATTCAAGCATGGGGGTTGACACACCAGCTCCTCTCATCTATAAATAGAGGGATCCCCATTAGAAATGAGGACAACAAAAATTGAGGAGAAGGTGTCAAGACCTGAAGAAACTCTGCCGAACTTGAGGTTCTTCAAAATTCCCTGAAATTCTGCCAACTTGAAGATATTTGGAGGACTTCACTCTTGTTCATTGGACCAAGCTTATAAGCCCAGATGACTTCGCCTCGATCGAGATCATGCTATCCATGCCCTTACTTGAGACTACAAATAAGACTCCCCGAATCAAGCCCACAGGTCCAGGTGATTCCACCTCGACCGAGATCAAGCTAGACAAGTTCCTCGCTTGAGACCTCTAGGGACCTATTGGACCAAGCCTAAAGGCCTAGACAGATATGCACTGTTCCTCGACTAAGAGTAAGCTCAAGCCCTCTTTCGAGACCAAGCTTAGGCCCTCTTTCGTTACCAAGCCCAAGAAGGAGAATCAGAGGATCGTCTTTCTTGCTCATTGTTTGCAAGAATTCTACAGAGAATTGTACCCCTTCTAGCACTCCTAGTGGGACCTCTCTACCTCTCATCTCTCTTTTAGTGCCAAAAGTCAAGAAACTGCTATGGCTCCAAGAAAGTTCACTGTTGTCAACTCGAATGACAAGATCTGCATAGATGATGTTGCTGTAGACCTCAACCTAGAGAACCAACAAAGGGTCCACACCAGGAGCAGAACTAGGAGGCAGCAACACATGGCAGGGTGACAACGAAAACGAATCTCGTCTTGGGGTCTGGTGTTCCTAGTGCCTCATCAACCTCGGCCGGGCAATGTGCTGACATTGATTTGCCCTCTCTCATTGAGCAAGTACTAGCTCAATACTTCCTACAAGAGTAGGAAAATGTTACGAAGGTGTAGGTTGCTACAAACAATGAAGACCTATAGAGCAGTGATGACTCCACTCCATCTTTGCCTCAGAAGCCCGTTATTGATGTCGAAAGCTCATGCACCATGATGATGCTGCCTGCCAAGATGACGAGCACGCCATTGCTTGAGGAGCAGGTCTTTATCATGGCCAAGACACCAGAAGGCCTGATCAAGACCATTCAGGAGTGTGATTGGCAGATCGCCTACTGATGAACAGGCTAGAGGCCATGGAGGAATCAAGCCAACTCAACAATAGTGCTCCTAAAGAAGGACATGTCTCATGAACTGTTGCTGTTGCTCCGAGAATGTTGACACTTGTGGAGACTCCACAGGTTGTTGTTGCCCAAGGACAGATAGTGGGTATTGCCATTGCTGACATGACGACAGTATCATCAACAAGGACCTTACATGTTGCTGCTGATGGGTCTATTCCTACAAACCAGTTACAGAAGCCCTAAAGGGGCAAGTGCAAGCGAGCTCTTCATCACTGATGGCATACGTTAAGCCCTACACTTGAAGGATTGACATGATGAGGATGCTTACCAACTACCGGCCATCGAAGTTCTAGCAGTTTAATGGGAGGGGCAACCCAAGGCAACACGTTGCCCATTTCGTCGAGACCTGTAACAATGAGGCAACTGAGGCAGACCTCCTAGTGAGACAATTCGTTCACTCATTGAAGGGCAACACATTTGAGTGGTACACTAACCTTGAGCCTGGCTCTATTGATAGTTGGGACCAGCTTGAGCGAGAATTTCTAAACAAGTTCTATAGTGTCAAGTGCATGGTGAGCATGATCGAGCTTGCTACTGCTTGTCAGTTGACGTACGAACCTATCATGGACTCCATACAGACGTGGAGGAACTTGAGCCTTAACTACAAGGATCGTCTGTTCGAGACTCCTGCCATCGACATGTGTATTCAAGGGATGCACTGGGGATTGCGTTACATCCTGTAAAGGATCAAGCCTCATAGCTTTGAAGAGCTGGCCACACATGCGTATGACATGGAGTTGAGCATCAAGACTAGTGGTGCTCCATGACCACCTTTATCAGAGCTTGGCAAGACAAAGGAGTGCCAGGATATGAAGAAAGTGGCAAGTTCTCCTCCAAGATAGATAGCAAGCTAGCTCTGACCGTTGCTACTGTTGCCCTGGTCAAGATATCCGGGAAGAAAAAGAAGGAAGAGAAGACTCCTATGGTCGAACAGAAGGTAAAGATGAAGCCTACGCTGGAGGAAATGCAGAACCAAACTTACCCCTTCCCAAACTCCGATGTTGCAAGAACGCTCCAGCACTTGCTCGAGTCGAAGTTGATTGACTTGCCCTCAAGAAGCATCCACAACAAGCTAGTTGTACGTACGACCCAAAACACTACATGTACCATCGCATAGTAAGTCACCCAGTGGAGAGGTGCTTTGGCCTGAAGGAAAAAATCATGGACTTAGCATGTTAGGGGAAGATTGCATTTTACGATGAGGTGATCTCAAGCAATGCTCTCTCTGTCCTGAAGGAACCTGAGGTGTTAGCTTTACAAACCATCAAGTTTGGGAGCTTCAAGCTTGTCCCGATTGAGATAACTCATTCCTACCCATTGCATATCTTCGGCTCCACAAGGCATTTGACAATTGCAGTGGTGATGATGACAATTACGAGGCCCTTCACACTTGCTGCTATGGATCGTGTCAAAGTAGAGGAGGATGGTTGAACCCTTGTTACCAGACGAAGGAGAACTTCAAAGCTAGCCCTACGCACATCACGAAGCACTTGAGGTCACGCCTCACAAAAGCTGCCAGTCACTCGAAAGGGATGAAGGCACTCTTCATGCAACGCAGCGCCGTCCATCATGTCATTCCCTCTTCTCTTCTATGCTAAGATCACGCCTTGGAACGGCAACGGAAAGGGGTTAGATCCTTCTTTGTAACTTTTTAAAGTTATACAGAGTCTACGAAGATCAAACTCTTAACCGGAAACGCAGTCTGAGGCAATTCAAAGCAAGAAAAAGTCGGCCTCCAAGAGAGCATGCAAAACATTAGTTGAGATCGAGGAGCCTTTTCACCAGAAAGCGTTCCTACCCATGGCATATCTTGGGCTCCACAAGGCATTTGACAACTGCAGTGGTGATGATGACAATTACGAGGCCCTCCACACATGATGCTATGGATCGTGTCAAAGTAGAGGAAGACGACTGGACCCTTGTTAGCAGACGAAGGAGAACTTCAAACCCAGCCCTACGCGCATCACAAAGCACTTGAGGCCACGCCTCACAAAAGCTACCAATCACCCGAAAGGGATGAAGGCACTCTTCATGCAAGGCAGCGCCATCCATCCATGTCATTCCCTCTTCTCTTCTAAGCTAAGATCACGTCTTGGAACAGCAATGGAAAGGGGTTGGATCCTTCTTTGTAACTTTTTAAAGTTGAGTCTACGAAGATCAAACTCTTAACCGGAAACACGGTCTAATGCAATTCAAAGCAAGAAAAAGCCAGCCTCCAAGAGAGCATGCAAAACACCAGTTGAGATCGAGGAGCCTTTTCACCAAAAGGCGAGTCCCAATCACATTGTGGGACTTTCTTCCAAAAAGGTTGTGAGACACCATGACTTCCCCATCCTCTTACAACAAAACTGTTAGTGAGGAGGACAAGGAGAAAAATGAGGCCGACGTCTCTCATACTTCTCCCATGGCAGATTGCTTTGCAGCAATCATTTTCACTGATGAGGGAGGACCTAGTCCTCGGAGTTGAGTCACACAAGCAGTCGCTCTTTGTGGCAAGCTATGTCTGAGGGCACCTACTGAGCTTGATATTGATAGATGGTGGCTCCACGGTGAACATCATGCCCGCGCAAGTTATGAGGAACTTGGGAATGACAGTTGATGAACTCCTAGATAGTTGGCTGATGATTCAAGGCTTCAACCAAAGGGCTCAAAGGGCTATCGGCAAGATGAAATTTGACTTGCTAATAGATGATGTGGAGTCAAGTTTGCTCTTCCATGTGATGCAAAAACAACCTACAACTTGCTCCTAGGTTGCCCTTGGATTCATAAGAATGGAGTAGTGCCTTCCACCCTTCACCAATGCTTCAAATATGTCAAGGATGGCTACTAGAAACTATTATGGTAGATGATAAACCATTCATGGAGGCTGAAGCTCATTTTGCTGAGGCAAATTCTACATCAAAAGCAAGGTGATGGGATGGATGGGTTCAACAATGTCATCCTCAAGAGGATAGGGTAAGGTGCATCAAAGTGATGAGGCTGGAAGCTCAAAACAAGGATAGACCAACGAGGAGGTGACAAAGATTGATACCTCCTCAAACATTGGGAAGCAAGATGCACCAACCAATGAGGAGAAGAAGCTAATACCCATCTTGCGGTACGCCCAAAGTCATAGAGGAAGGAATGAAAGTCTTCTTTTGTGTGCAGCAAGGACCTGAAGATCGAGGGTTTGGAAGGACTGAATCTGCCCGTCACAAAGATTGAAGCAGTCAAACCTTCCAATCCTCCCTTGAAAGGATTTAAACAAACCTCACTTGGACCACACACCATACAAGGTGTCATTGCTTACGAAGCATCAAGGCCAATTTGACCCCAATGCTTACAAGTTGCTTGTGAAAGTTGGGTATGACCAAGACATGAAATCATTATCAGGGTCCAACACAGGTGCCAACACATCTAGCACGCAAGGGTTGACCAAGACGCAGGTTGCATTGAAGGAGAAAGGGTATGCTATTGGAAGCTCACGAGTTGGTATGGGCTATACTCCACTAGAGCCAATACGCTTCCCTGTAAGGATGACCTTGCAAAGTATATCTTTGTAGACGATGATGATGACGATGAGCAGGAGCCAACGATGCCAATAAGACCTTCTGTATTTGATCACATGGGCAATTGGTCTTTGATAGACTAGGAGAGGTCTTCGATGAGACTAGAACTCAAGAAACCAAAAGGCTAGTTCGACAGAGGTTGGAAGTTACCTTGCAAGCTTGCCAGACTGTTGAGAAAATGATGGTAGGAAATGAGAGTACAACTTGTTTGAAGTTAGAGCTGACGGTAGACAACACATTGAGGGCAAACACCCGAATGGTAGTGCTAACCAAACTTGATGAGGGGTGTAGTCAGGCCAAGGATGATGATGTGGTATCATCTTGTCATGTCACCATCCAAGACACCGAGGAGGACCAGACTGAAGAGGCAGAAGTGGAAGAGGCCTATATGCCTTGGAAGAAGGAGGAAAGGCCACCGTCGACGAGCTGAAAGAGGTCAACTTAGGGATGGAAGAAGAACAACGTCTGATCTTTCTCAGTGCAAGCCTAAGTCTAGAAGAGGAAGAGGCTTATGTTAAACTTCTCACTACATATAGGGATGTCATTGCATGGTCCTACAAGGAAATGTCCGAGTTGGACCCAAAGGAGAAATGCCAAATTCGCATTTGTGTGGATTTTTGTGACCTCAATAATGCATGTCCTAAGGTGACTTTCCGTTGCCCATCACGAAGATTATGGTTGATGCAACGACCGGTCATGAAGCCCTCTTCTTCATGGATAGATTGTCCGGTTACAACCAAATCGGCATGGATTTGAAAGATGAAGAACTGATAGCTTTTCAGACTCCAAAGGGTTTTTATTGCTACAAAGTTATGCCATTTGGATTGAGAAATGCAGGGGCAATAATATGCTTCACAAGCGGGTCAAGTGCTATGTTGATGACTTTGTTGTGAAGTCCAAGAAATGGGGAGAGCACTTAACAAATCTTCAAAAAGTGTTCAACTGTCTGCGTCATTACCAGCTCAAGATGAACCCTTTGAAGTGTGCATTCGGGGTTACATGTGGCAATTTTCTTGGTTCCATCGTGCAACATTGTGGAATCTAGATTGATCCTTTAATGATCAATGTGATATTAAAGATGCCTAAAACCAAGGAACATTCATGAGCTTAAAAGCCTGCAAGGGAGGCTAGCATACATTTGTCACTTCATTTCCAACCTTGCCGGATGATGTCAACCATTCAAATGGTTCATGAAGAAGAATGTAGAGTTTGTATGGGACCAGGCTTCTAAGCACGCCTTCCAGAGTATAATGGAGTATCTGCTCAAGCCACTCATGTTGCAAGCTCCAATATTGGGTCGATCGCTCATACTCTACCTGTCAACTCAGGAATGATCCTTGGGTGTCATCCTCGCTCAAGAAAATGAGGAGAAGAAGGAGGGTGCCCATTATTACCCAAGTTGGACCTTGGCTGTGGTAGAAATGATTTACATGCCCATCGAGAAAATATGTTTCGCCTTGATCTTTTTTGTCCAAAAGCTGCGGCATTATTTTTAGGCACATTCAGTTCAACTCATCTCAAGAGTAAACCCCCTCAAGTACATCATGTCCCGCTATGACTTTTCAAGACGAGTGGGGAAATGGGCATTGCTGATGCAAGGGCTCAAATTTGTGTACCTGCTCAAAAGGCAATCAAGGGACAAGCTCTTGGAGACTTCCTTACTGATCATCCAATTCTCGACACTTGGAACTTCTCAGATGATTTATCTAATGAGGACATGCTCATTGAGTAGACACCACCCTGGAGGATGTACTTCGACGGAGCAGCAAGCAAACATGGTGCGGGGGCAGGAGTTCTCTTTGTCTCTAGAAGGTGATGTGTTACCTTATGCTTTTGCCCTTGTTAGAAGATGCTCAAGCAATGCCGCAGAATACCAAGTGCTTATTCTTGGACTCGAGATGGCAGTAGAGAAGAATATTGCCAAGCTTAAGATCTTCGGAGATTCCAAGCTAGTGGTGAATCAACTCCTCTTAACATATGAGGTGAAGAAGCCCGAGTTAATCTCATTTGCTCAATATGCTAGTAAACTCTTTTAGCAACTCAATCACTTCACATTAGCACATGTTCCTAGGGAGTTGAACAGGCAAGCTGATGCACTTGCTTGCTCGGCGCCTACCCTCACTTTGTCAGGAGAAGAAGTGAGGGCCCAATATGCCAAAGAGGGGTTATTCCTCCACTAGACGATACTCAAGGTGATGACGAATGTAGAGCAATGTCAATCTATGAAATTGACAAAGAAGACTGGTGTCAAACTCTTATCAATTACCTACAATATGGCAAGTTGCCAGATAACCCCAGGCATCAAATGATATGAAGTGTTAAGCATCTTGATTCATCTACTTCAAGGGCACCCTTTTTGGCAATCTTTTGACGGCATCTTCTTAAGGTGTCTTAGCGACAATGAAGCCTCCAAGACACCGGAGGAGGCACACTCTAGAGTGTGTGGTGCTCAACAATCAGGTCCAAAACTCCACTTCCAACTCAAGAGGATGGGGTATTACCGGCCGACCATGGTGAAGGACTGCATGGACGTAAAGAGATGTCAAGCCTGTCAAGTCCACGCAAACTTTATTCAATAGCCACTAGAACTGTTGCATTCTACAGTTGCCTCGTGGCCCTTTGATGCATGGGGTCTAGATGTCATTGGACCACTGACACCGAAGTCATTGGGTGGGCATGCATACATCCTAGCCACTACTGATTACTTCTCCAAGCGGGCTGAAGTTGCTTCATTTCGTGAGGTGAAAAAGGAGATAGTAGTCAACTTCATATGTAGGAACATTTTCCTTAGGTATGGCATGCCTCGCTACATCGTCACCATTAATGGGAGGCCATTCTACAACAAGGCCACAAACAAACTTTGCAAAAAGTTTGGCTGCAAGCAGTACAACTCCTCTGCCTACAATGCAGCAGTGAATGGGCATCCAAAGCCTTCAATTTTTCCTTGTGTGGCAACTAGTTTCCTTTGTGAGATATATATGAACCGTTTATCTTAGGAAAACCCTAAACCTAACACTTATTGTAGATCTCCTTTCTTGGCGTCAACCGGTGGGACATTGTCATCAGTGGGAGATTGAGCGTGAGACTGAGTTTTCTCTCTCATTCGCATGCCTCCTCTCAATGAGAGCACCAAACAATGCTAGGGGATTGACAAGTTATGGATACGTTTGTCTTGGCTAGGCCCTTGAGGTTCCTTCTTACGAGACTTGACAGGTCCTCGTGCATCTTCTACAATTGATAGCTTGCTTATGGATGATGTTCTTGAATCTTGAAATGCACAGAAAGCCAAACTAAAAGTGATTGTCCAATTTAGCTTTCCTATACTTTAAGTCAACGAATTGCACGAGTAATACAAGATAACGAAAATGACATAATGAAGAGTTGTCCAAGAGTATCGTAATTTGAGCATTGACCAATATATTTATAAGAGATGTGAGTAGAAGACCTGTGGCTATTAGCTAATGAACTAATACCATGTGGCAAATAAATCGCGATTAGGAAATCCCCAAATTGTTTAATTTAGTGTAAAGTTGGTTTTCTTTTTTCGGTGTATAAATGAGACACACTGGTGTAGAAAGAGGCGGAATGAAGAGGAGATAGAAAAAGCTATGAGAAATCTCAATAGTGAGATCAAACTCATAGCCTCCAGGTCTTGTGATCAGAGTGGTACTAATTATACCAATTCCTTTTTCTCAGTATAAAATTGGTTTTGCATATACTTTTATTTTATTTCGTACCATGACGAGTTCCTAAAAATGAATACGAGCAGAGTACCAAATGAAATGAGAAAAGATGACCATTTTTAGGATCAGTTTTATACTGCAAGTTTCAAGTGCGCTCCGTTGAAATCTCCTTATTTTACCTTCTCATCATATTAATAATTCTATTGATATAGTTATTTCGACATATTTCACAGATTTAATTGCTCTAAATAATCAAGTTTAGCAAGATTTTCATAGTTTTAATTTGGCTTTTTAGTTTAGTTTAGTTGTTTTATGATAAATTAGTAAATTTTAGTTTGCTAATAGATAGGTTTTAATATTTTTATTTATTCCTTTTTTTCTAGGCCCCAATATTGTGTTACATAGGGAATAATAAGCACATTAAACATGTATAGTAACTATATTAAATGAAAACCTTTTCAATTAGGAATTTAACAGTACAAGTTAAACTAGATTTTACGCCAATCGAGGAATTTATAGCCAATCTAAATCAATTACGAAAATCAATTTCACTTTTTTTTTTTGCCATTAAACTGATTTCACATTATAATCCAATTTTGAATACAAAATTTGTTGAACTACAACCGATTCTAACGAGTTAGATCACAATGGGTAAGGATGGAAACTTGGCCCTCGCTGTCCTAGCCCGTGCTCTCTGCCTTCATGAACTATAGTGTGTATTAATAATTAATGCTTATATTAATAATCAAATCACTACTATCATTAATAATTAATGAAGACAGCAGTATAGTGTTTTCAAAACGCATAGAACATGGAGGTAGAAAGCCAATTCCGACTTTTAGTGCTTACATGAAAATCTAATTAGTTGCAAGTGAACAATTACTAAAAAGAATTAATTGCGAGTAAGATCCATATTGGTCGAAATATCATTTAACTAAACGTAAATCAAATATATGTATCAAGTCAGGTCGGATTATGTCAAAAGTGGGGTCAAATCCAATCCAAACAGCACATTGTTAGGTTAGATCCTGTTAGCAAAATAATATATATATACATATATATATATATATATTGATCTTCGAATGGCAAGTGAAATTACAAAGGAATTGCAACTGGAAAATTTTGATTTCACAACACGATGTGGTGTTACAATAATTTGATAATATAAATTAAAATGTAAAAATTATAAAGAAGAATGTAGAGACAAATAATAGAAGTCAAAGCATATGATAGTCACATTTTTTTAAAACTAATCCACTCCTTCTCGATCATGCTAAGGACATATGGACGTCAGTCTCATTGGATAAAAAAACAACTAAACTGCAAATAGCACATAACTTGAAGTTTCCAAGCAAACCAAATAGTAGCAGAACACCACTGGAAAACTATGGAAAAAAGAAGGAGAATTTGTGTTTTTAGTTTGAAAACTGTATCTCTAGTTTTGAGGAAATGGTTAATTTATAGAGGGTCTGTCATTTAATGGCAATTAAGTCAACTGTTATATTACATTAATAATGCATTAGGTGTTATATTGTATTAACATGACCATTACAATATTAATTTGACAGTTAACTATATTAACATGTCAGTTACAATATTAATTCAACAATTAAATTGTATTAATATGACTGTTACCATATGAATTAGGAGTTACACTATCTTAATATGAGCTTGTTCTAATACTAATTCTTGCACCACATTAATATGACCATTATAGTATTAATACAACTGATACAATATTAATATGATCGTTACAATACAATTTGATTGTTATGCTCGAATGAACACAGTTGCTACTATATTAATATGACTTTTATACTTGAGTTTATACAATCCTTTTTTTTGATCAAGAACACTGCATATATCTTCATTAGATGAATAGAAAGTACAAAAGGATTCGTGAGGCTCAATTTACATCTCCATCTCCCTTAAGAGTACTGAGGCGGGAAGGTGTGAGATGGCAATTGGGCCATCATGGTTTTTTTTTTTTGGTAAGAATATGTAATTTCTATTTGAATAGAACTCTAGCCAGCGTCATGCACAGTTGAAGTGCTACAGCGTACAGACCTAGGGTACTGAACCCTTAATCTATCAGCCTCCAAAGTAAGAGCTAGGTCCCGAGGGGGACTGCTAAAATAGTTACAACAAAATATGTTCAAAGAACCATCCGATGCTCCCTTCGCTGCTCGCTTGGCCATCTTATTTGCGGCTGCATTAGCTTCCCTGAAGATGTGAGTTGCATGGAACCGGGGGAAAGAGCTGCTGAGTTGCCTGCACTCAGAAACCAACGGCATTAATCCTACATGATCAGTATCAGTATTCCAAATAATATCGAATGCCGATTTGGCATCCATTTCAAGAATGAGAGATGAGATCCCCATATCTCGTGCCATAGTTAGCCCTTCCCTTACTGCCCATAGTTCAGCAACTAGGCTAGTGGCACATCCTAGGAATCTACTAAATCCTCTAATCCAGTTCCCTCCAGGTCCTCGAAGAACCCCTCCCGCACCCGCCTTCGTGCTAGCTCCTGATGATGACCCATCCGTATTTAATTTGAACCATCCCAATGGGGGTGGTTCCCAATGAACCAAAACCGAGATCTGTTTGGGAGGACTAGTGGGTTGTAGGACTGCGAAATATTCTGCCGCCCGCTCAAGACAGGTGCGAAAGAGGTTCTCCGATGGAGGAGTCTTTTCAATAGCACAGCATTGCGTTGTTTCCATAGCTGCCAGATCGCAATAGGGAAAATAATACTCCAAGGTATTTGTAAAAAATGTTGTTCATAAGCTTGACAGTTATATTTAAGCCATAAAGGAACTGTTAACCTGAAAGTAGCCCTTTTCGAGGGTGGGACTTGGAGCTTCTCCCAAAATTCTCTCGCCTCAAGACAATCCCTGAGACAGTGGCTGATGGACTCTGTCTCTTGGTTGCATAGCTGGCACTGATTGTAGATGTTCAAGCCTCTATTCAGCAAGTGCTCGGCAGTGGGCAGCTTCCCATGGCAACCGAGCCAAACAAAGTTGACTATCCTTGGGTGGGCTTTTATGTTCCACACCCATCGCCAATCCTCTATTGAGACAGTTTGTTTCCACCCTCGGATGAGTGGATAGGCTGATTTCGTAGTATAGTGTCCACTTGATGTGTAAGCCCAATATTGCCTATCCTGCCCTTGTGAATAGGTAAGGCGAGGCACTCCGAGAATAAGATTTCGGAGGTCCTCTGGAAGAGCAATTGAAAAATTGTCAAGATTCCAATTACCATTAGGAGTTAGCAATTCCCAGGTATGCAGTCCCACTTCTTCCTCCTTTAAAGGGCCCTGTATGAGCCTCCTCAAGGGTTCCTTGCCAACCCACCAGTCCTCAAAGAACCGAATGGTCGAACCATTTCCTAAGGCCCACTTAGAGCCCAAGGAGCAATCTGGTTACCAATTTCTAGTGCTTTCCTATTTAGGGGATCCCCAAGGAGTACGACCTGTTACCAACTCCGTAAAAGTTTTTGAGCACCCTAGCCCAAGGTCTATTCTCCTCTTTTACACGCCATGCTAGGGATCCAAGAAGAGCTATATTCCTTCCCTCCATATTAGGAATTCCCAGCCATCCTTCCCTTTTAGGGCGGGTAACGGTCTCCCAATTCACCAAATGAATCCTTCTTTGCGACTCCGAGGAGCCCCAAAGGAAGTTCCTATTCAGTTTGCCTAGGGCATTGCATACCTTTTGGGGTAAAGGTGTGCATTGCATAATGTGGGATGGGAGGGCAGACAAGGTAGAGTTTATGAGCACTACCCGTCCCGACATAGACAAGAACTTCACCTTCCAACCTTCCAGTTTTCCTTTCACTTTATCTATCAAGAATTGGAAGGAGTTCGCTTTCTTTGCTAACATGTCCATTGGGAATCCTAGGTACTTACCTAGATCAGCAGACTCCCTAATCCAAAGGGCTGAAGAGATTTGATCTCTAGTGCTCCTTGCGGTATTCTTTGAGAACACAATGCTTGACTTAGAGGAGTTCACTTTTTGCCCTGACAGGTGGCAAAAAGCATCTAATGTCAATCTTAGTGACTCATAGGAATACCTCTCAGTCGTGCTAAATAAGAGGACATCATCCACGAAAAATAAATGGGATAACCTAAGTACTCCCTTGCCCATTCTGACTCCCTTCCACTTTCCCTTATCCATTTCACTCTCTATCATAATGGAGAAGTATTCCATACAGAGAATAAATAGATATGGTGATAGTGGATCGCCTTGACGAATACCTCTAGATGGGAGGAACTGCTGCAACTTCTCCCCATTGAATAGCACACTTATTCTAGTGGAGGACACACAACGCATGACCAGTTTGACAAACTGGTCCAGAAAATTAAAAAATCTAAGTGCCCTATGGATAAAGTCCCACTCTAATCTATCGTAGGCTTTCTCTAAATCCGGCTTAACTGCTACAACTCCCTTTCGACCCTTTTTCCTATTCATTACATTGATAACTTCTCGGAGTAACACCACATTATCATAAATGCGCCTTCCCGAGACAAAGCTGGATTGAAATGGAGATACAAAGTCATCCAAGAAAAGTCTCATTCTCCGTACCAGAATCTTAGTGACAATTTTATAACTTGTGTTACAAAGATTGATTGGTCGAAATTGGGAGATCAAATTCGAGTTAGCATTTTTTGGGATGAGAGAAATCAAAGTATCATTAACCCCCTCTGGGAAGGGGGAACCCTGGAAAACACCCTGCACCATTTGGACAACTGACTGGTTGACGATCCCCCACTGTGTTCGGAAGAAAATAGGGTGTAAACCATCAGGTCCAGGTGACTTACGGGGTTTCAATTCCTTGACTGCTGAGAATATTTCTTGCTCTGATAGCGGAGCCCGGAGACTAGCTTCCAATTCTGGAGGAATTACTTTTTCAACCTCCATTGGGTGCTCATATCTCAAGTTAGACTCCTTACTCTCAGAAGTAGAAAGATTTGTAAAGAAATTGTGAATCATTTGTCTCAAAGCATCACAATCAAAAACCCACTCTTCTCTTTCATTTTTCAAACTAGTGATTCTATTGAATCGTCGTTTGATCACAGTTGACACATGGAAGAAGGCGGTATTCCTTTCTCCGTCCAAAGCCAGCTGGTCCTTGATTTCATTAACCATAACTCCCTCTCATTCGTTAAAATCTCCTGATATTGAGATCTCAGTTCCTTTTCCAAATTTATGAGGAACTCCGAGGGCCGAATGGCCATCTTTCTTTGGATACCCTCCAACCATGCTAGGAGGTTTCTTTTCTTTTGGAAGACATTACCAAAAATCACTTTATTCCATTTAGTAACTTTTTGACAGAAAATATCAATCGAACTGTGTAAATCATGGCCACCTTCCTGCCAAGACTGACTTACAACAGATTTAAAGGTAGGGTGAGAAAGCCACATAGTTTTAAAACGAAATGGCTTTTCTCTCCTCACTAACCTCCTTGGATTAAAGTCTACTAGGACTGGGCAATGACCCGAATGCACTCTTGGAAGGTGTCTAACTTCAGCATTTGGGAACAATAGACTCCATGAGGGGTTTGCCACTGCTCGATCCAATCTTTCTTGGATCAAACCCCCAGTCTGTCTAAGGTTGGTCCAGGTGAAGCGAGGGCCAGAAAATCCCAAATCTGATAAGCAACAATTGCTTAACATTTCGTTAAATCGAAGAGCTTTATTGAAATTTATAGGAGCCCCCCAAATTTTTCAGACTCAGCAGCTACTTCATTAAAATCACCTAGCATAATCCACGATATATCAACAGTTTCTGCAATTGTTTCTAAATTGGCCCATAGGACTTTTCTTTCGTTAAAGTGGGGACTCGCATATATACCTGAAAAAAGCCAATGAGAGTTTGAATTACATACCTCCATGAACACATGAATCTCTTGCTCCGTACTGCCCATTATGCGCACATTCAGCGTTCTCGTGTTCCACATGAGTAGTATGCTGCCCTTGAACCCTATCGTCTCAGAGGCAGCCCACCCATCAAGCGAAAACTTATCCACCACTTGCTGGACTTTCTCCTTTGTGAGGCGAGTTTCTGTTAATAGTAGAACATCTGGTTGGTATACCTTTATTAGGTCGCGAGCAGTGTTGATTGACGCCATATTGGACAGCCCTCGACAGTTCCATAATAGCACTACTAGGCAGATCAAACTAGGACACCTGAAATTATCTGCATGTGTACCCAACATATTCATTAGACTAAAAGGGAGTATGTGGGGGACATTCAGTCTTACTATAATCAGCGACTGAGCTTTAGCGGTGGGAATCTCCGCCTCCGGATCTTGCTAGGGCAAGCGTTTGGCATAGCCGACTACAGCTTGAGCTTTGTTGCGCTTCGGGAGCTTGGCAAGCCTCGCTTCTGACATCGTCCATGACACTGTCATCGTGTTCGACCATATGTACAACATTTCCGGAGTAAGGATCAGGTCCGCCATGGTTCGATTGTTGAATCTCCTCCCTTGATACACAATGGTCCTGTATGACTTTGACGGTGACATCGGAGTCTTGAAAGCCCGAATCAGTTGGAGTTGAGTCTCTTTGATCAAGTTGTAGAACTTCCCGGAGATCATTTCGAGAGCGCTCAAGTCTGTGAGTGTCGCCATTAGAGAATTTAGGGTTAGCGTTCTCAGAGATAGCTTTCAGTTTAGGAAAATTAGTGAAAATAATTTGGGCTTCTTGGGATTGGGCTGGGTAGCCCCTTTTCTCAGCTTCATTTGGGTCTTCTGACGGGAGCTCCTTGGAAGGTGTGGGCTTGTCCAGTAACTGATTCCCTTTAACCAGAAGGAGTCTTTCCGTTGGGCCTTCCTTCGTTTGTTCTCCTTTTCGTCCAGTAGTCTGCACAGCTCTTCTCACACCGCCATTTGGCCTAGAATTTGACCGTTGCTGGGGTGGGCCATTATGAGTACTTCTCTACGCACGATGTCCTTGCTGCTGATGAAAGCTTGTACTTTCGTTTCTCCTTCCTCCCGAAGTCATTTCGTTCCTACTCGAGCCATTCTCTGACTGCTTCCTTACCAGCGATCGATTTTTCCGACGATTAACCAAGGTCCATGGGCCATACTCATCTACTTTCTCGTTGACGACATCTGGTTCATCTGCTTGGGTGGAAGTTTGTCCCTCTTCCCTTTGCTTTTCCATCTCTTCGCCATTTGCAGCGGGACCATGGCTTTGCTTTGACAATGCAGCTGGGCAACACTCTTTCTTATGTCCAGCTATCGCACACTCGAAGCAAAGAGCACTAATACCCTCGTACTGAATAAGTTGTCTTCTATTTCCTATTCGAACCGAACTTGGCAGAGGCGCAGCTAAATTTAGTTGCACACATACTCGGGCAAAATTTGCTCTCTCAGTCGTGGCAGTATACCCATCCACTCGTAGTAAGGGTCCTATTTTCTCTGCTATCTTCTTCAGGCTCCAAGGGTTATAGTATTCCGAAGGAAGTTCTGGCAGTCTGATCCACAGTGCAACTACTAAGGAACTTGCCTGGGAAGGACGAAAATTAGGTTCCCACATTCGTATGGTGAGGAAACGTCCATTAATGAACCACGGCCCTTCACGTAGAACCTTGCTTCTATGTTCTCTATTTCCAAAGGTTACTATGCAAAATCCATACCCAATATCGACACACCTAAAATCCCCCTTAGGAACCCAGATATCCTGTAGCTTTTGCTGGAAAGTCCGAAACTCTAGAGCCCGCCCATGGAGCTTCACTATTAAGGAATCACGCCAGGGGGCTCGTATCCTTAGCTTCTCCTCCCTAGTGAAGAGTACTCGCAGGCCCTCACCTTCTTCACCTTCTTCCGCGACATCATCATCAGTGTTGTCATCATAATCCCTCTCAATGTAGAAGGCTCTTTCAAAAGCGCCTGGGATTACCCCTGCCAATTTGTCCTTGTAGGTCAGGATCGACTTCCTTATAGTATTCTCTTCCTGCACCGGGGGTGCCCACCTGTTGTCCTTCACCCTCTTCGTGCTCCTTTGCAGCTCGTCCTGCTATTCTAGTGAGTGTTCATGTCCCTCTCCTTGGAGGGAAGTATCCGCAGAAATGAGAGGATTGGCCATGGGAGCGAGAGAATTGGACCATCATGGTTACATGTTAGTCCCCAATGGGCGATATTGTGTGCTAGAAAGTTCGAGCTTCTATGTACATACTTTAATGACCAAGCTTCAAAACTAGACAAAATGCTCAGTATGTGGCCGATTCTACCTGCTACTTGGGGTTGTACATCGAGATGTCTCGATTGGATTTTCTCTATCAAGTCCATTGCATCACTGAGAATTAGAAGACGTGGGATCTTCCATTCTCGAGCAACTTCAGTGGCCTTGACGAGGGCTTCCAGCTCCCCTTGCTCAGGTGCACATGTCGCACACTTGAGTTTATACAATCATTACAGCGTTAATCACATTTAATTAATTTATGTTAATACAGTCGTTATACTACTTTGACTATTTTTCCTGAGAAATTTCTCATTCAAAATTTAACTGTTTTTCCCAACAAATCCAACCCAAATAGATTGGGCCGGGTCGGGTATCCTCGATATATGACAAAAATATTATTCCTAATACGAATTCTACATAAATTTCATTAGAATTCACTGAAAACATGTATCAGATTTTTTTTATCGGTTAATTACGAGTCTCCTCGATACCATACACACCGTAACATCAGCTATGGTTTCACCCATAAGTGAAAGACACCTATCAAAAAGGTCTCATCACTTCAGAAGAAACCCAAAGCTTTTGAAAGCTTGAAATTCGCTCCATCCAACTTCTCTTCTCTCTAGTAGTTTCTTCCATCTTCTCCTTGCGCTCGCCCCTGAGAGCAACTTATAATTTCGAATTAATAATATAATTATTTTTAATCAAAACACAAGGTTGTATTTTGATCAAAACACAGGGTTGAGGAATCAAGTTAAACTAGAAGTAAATAGGATTCCGACAGATTAAAAATACCCACGACGATCCTAAGGGTCAACTCAAATGTCAAATTTACGAGCCAAAGGTGCAATTCACCCTTAAATGCGCAATTTACTTGAACTCATGAACTTGTGAGGCACTCATGTATTTAGAGAGAATAAATTTCTTGTTATGAAAAACAGAAATACTCAGGGAAGAACTGAGGTTAGAAAATGGAAGAAAGTTGGAAACTTGAATACATGGGAGAGAACGACAATAAGAATAATTGAAATTCACTCCAGCATTACTTAAGGAGAGAGTTTATATTTGTCAGGTACAATCAGCAAGGATATCTACAGTGACAATCAAGGCCCTTGCAGAAGCCCTTGGCCGCAAAGCCGAACGATTTCTGACACTGCGCACGGCACCTGCGATTTCTACACGGGATGAATAAAGGAAATTTCATCTCGCACTGCCTGATGTACACTCGCATCGTCCGACTGCCTGCAAGCAGCTCAGCATCTATGTGAATTTTTACTCATCTCTACTAACGGAATCAATGCGCATATGCTTCATCTCCATCTATTAACATATATGTATAGATCTCATTTACCATGTCCCTTGTATGCTACTTGAATCAATTACTAGTCTCAAGTGTGCAGGTGATTTATGTAAGAAACAAGACGAGGAAAGAGAAGGATAAAAAACAAGCATGCCACCTCCATAGGACTTTTGGATACCGGTGGTACAAATCGAAAAAATTTAAGCATGTCATCTGATACACTATTATACAAGAAAATAAATATAACACGATATGAATGCTATTTTGATGTTCTTGTGCACGAAAAAGACTTAAGTGTAATGATGGTACCATATTAATTTTTTTATAAGGTAAATATTTCATTAATAGAAAATTATAATAATCCATAGGGGAGCACTGCATCTGCCACAAAAGGCGGCAGCTCCCCCCACTTTCTTTTTGTTCTCCTGGGGTACCACATCAACGTAAAATATAGTGTCACAGTTGTCCACATCTACAGTTCCATGATAATGAGTTTAGATTGTAAACTTTATATCTAAATCATTCTTTTTTAGGTTAAAAATTCTAAATTAGTAGGAAACCCTAAAAACCCATGTCTACTAATGCTGAATACTATTCTAGTCTTCTTGATAGTTATACTGAGATTTCTTCGGGTTCTCTCGAGTTTCTTAGAGCTTTTTTAAATTTTTTAGGTTTTTAGTGTTTTAATTTTTTTAATTTGAAAAACAATTGAATATGCAGTTTGTAGTCTAAATTTCTTACATTGGAATTGTTGATGTCGCCAATAATTATTAAAATGTGACAATATTGATATAGTACTGTTGCTACACTCTAGACTTTCTCCTTCTACACACACAAGCACAAGAAGCTCATCTTCATTTGGGGCTAACTGCTTAGCTTAAGTTACGTCTACAATTCAGTATGTCATCTTGACCTTTAATAACAATTAAAATTGTCACGTGCCTTTTTTCCGCGGAATGTCACGGAATAAACTACGTTATAAGTTCTTGTTAATTACTCATGATATGACAAGCTAATGTGGTATTTTTCGCAAATGTGCCATTTTATTTACGCATGCATAAAAAAATTGGAGAATTTGATGAGATGGGTTAGATTTGTTACTGCTGCAAAATGAGATCAGAATTTTTTATTGCAAATCTACTTGGATGCCATATAAATTTGTTACTTGACTATGAGGAGAAAGTCTTATATGTAATCGTATTATCATGTGGCGATACTAACGTTGCGACATTAGCCAGTAAAATCCATTCATTTTTAGGTTTTTCTTATTTTCAGGATTTTATTAAAAAAAAGTCTTAAAACGGATAGAATTTACTAGTTGATATCATTACATCAACACTACCACATAGTGACAACATTCCACACAAGATTTTCTCGATTATCAGAGGTGAACTGCATGCATATCAAAGCCTAAAGTGATAGTTAATTGTATCCACATTTGATATATCCTAGAATTCTTTTTATTAATGGTTTGATATAAGATTTAATTCTGAATAGTTTGTCTATTCATGGTAATTAAAAATGCTTTATTAACAATAAAACATATCTCATCACTATGGCATTTCCTGGAAAAGAAATAATAAAACAAGTAGAAATTGCAGCGATTATTAAATGTATTGACAAAATAGGAAATTTCGTGAAATGTTATAATCGTTTAGGCATTTTATTCTTAATATTAGGGTTGCATGTGCTTGTAAATATGATATATATATATGATATGGGAGAGACATGTGAACTCATTTTTAAGTCTTAAAAGGAAAGAGATGAATAGCTAATTTACTTTACACAAAATTGATAATTTTACTGGCATCGTTCTCCTTCAATCCTTTGAAAATCTCTGATAGTCATCTTTGATGCTTACTTTACCAGCAGTTTTTTGGTTGTGCACCATATCAACTCGGCTAAGTCAAGAAGAGTTAAATATCTTTCAATCGGTATGTTTTTTTACTAATTAAACTCAAATACCAATCTTTCTTAAAGAAAAGTGGTGCCGAACCATGTTAAGTAACATTCCTTACAAACTATGAGAAAGCACTTGTTATTATACATCAACTCTAAGAGAGATTCCGATAAAAAAAAAAAACTCGAGGAGAGATTAAAATTTTACAAATCAGGGAATGCAATGAAAAGGAAAAAATAATACTGAAAATTCTATACATCTGTCATTTTTGGCGATTGAATTATATATGTTTTAAAATAAATAATTCAATTCTATAAAATCAGCTTCATTACATGTCTTGGTTCGAGTCATTGTTGTTCCGATGACAGTTTTGTTGATGGCATGAAATCCACCTCAGCGAAACAATGACGATTTGGATTAAAACATATAACAGAACTCATGTAATAGGACCAGATTAATCATTTGCATGCATATAGAAATAGAATGTCCGCTACAGTATAGAGGACTTCTGCTGGGAAAGATGGAAAAATTCATTTACGGTGGCTTGAGTTGTGAGAGGGATATCGACCTTCGGTTTCTTTTTGGATAATGGCTTGTGGAAAAATTAGTTGAATCAGTGAGAAAATTGATTTAAAAAATGAGATTATAAAATAAATATAAAGAATGTGACTATAGAGAACCATTTTGAAAAAAAAAATATGAAAAATATTTATGAAACTTCTGCAATGGCACTTGTTCTTTATTTTTTCGGTAATTTTGCATTTTTGTTGTTTCAATTTATCAATTAACTTGAACATAGATTATTTAACGTGGAACCTCCTCGACGATATAAAGACTAAAACCGCGACAGGAAGGGGGTGGAAGCCGCTATCAGGTATCAACCAAATGATAGAATTACCTAAATTGATAATCTGAGTTATAAACCAAAAGTTCAACTCCAGTACTCATGAAGAAATATATGTAATCCAAACACAGGCAGTATCATGCATATTCATATATTGAAAAATACATGAAGTACAAATAAATTAAAACGATTTATTTTGTTTTCGTGATTATTTATTACAAGAACAGCTCGTTGTAGTCGATCTATAAGTACCTGGAACGTTGGCAGCAGCAACCAAAAGACCGATGAAGATGATGATGAGGAAGCTGTTCTTCATTCTGTCTGTGCTTCTAACTGCGATCCAAGGAAGCCACGAGCTTTTAATGTGATCTGTGGGAGTGTAACCACAAAGCGGAAAATGCTCTCACTCCTACAATTCAAATGTTGTATTCACAAAATGCCAGTAAAAATTTCATTCTCTCTCCCCATTATACCTTACTCCCTTTTTTAATAATCTCAATAGCCAAACACACAATTTGCATGTTGTGCTAATGAGATTTGATGAGGTGGATATGGTTGACTCAACCTATCGTGATAGGTACTAGTACTATTTTAGATTGGAAATGAACGAGCGCCTTGAGATTTATGTAGCCCAAAAATATTCCTTTCCCTCAAGAGGTACCTTTTAGAGGATGAAATCATATGCACATCGTTTAAAGTAAATAATACCTCTTAAGTGGGCCTTTTTCGTGCGTAGGCTCCACACCCATTGCGCGACGCTGAATCTACAGTGCCAATCTCATCAATTGGTCCTCTTGTTAAGAAGAGACAATGAGTTGTGCTCGGTCTCAAATTCAAGACTCTCATCCCTTGACCGGTGCTAACAATGTGTATCACAGTTCATATATTGAAAAGAAAAGAATATCTTGAGACCTTCATAAAATCAGAAAGCAATCCTCTCCCTCTACAGACACTTTTTATAGATGTGTTAACAACACTTAGAACGGATGATACCTCTTAAACGAACTCTTTTTTTTATACATACTCTGTACTTGCCACCACTGCATTTTGTCTCATCAATTTCTAACTCATCGTGACTTGAAGGCCGGCGTCACAAAATTAACCAAACTGTAACCTCCGCAACAGAAACGTTAAATGCTTCCCCATTACCACTGAAAGAGGTCAAAAGAGAGTAACTAATTGGAGAAATCAAGTCAGGGAGAGACTTCGGTTTTTCGGTCAGTGTAGGATCAGGTTGCACCGGCCCTTCATGAGCGTGACTTGTACTGAACCCGGCCCAGCCGAACAACATTTCCCACTCACGGATCATGGAATTGATTCATCTAGAACGTTCCGCAGTTTATACTTGATATAACGGAGTCGTGGGCCATTCGCTCACACCTATATCAAGACAGTATTACAACGAGTTTGTTAGGGATGTTTTATGACACGTTTACTCTTAAAAATACCATGTATTACCTTGAACTACTTTGATTTGACTATACAAGATTGATATATGTGAGTAGCCTATGTCAAATATACCAATTTCGCCCATATACTTACTTGCCCTGAACGCATTCCAGAGCAACTTAAGTTTGTCAATCATAATCAATCAGTATCCTATGGAAAATGCAATATATTCAGATTAATTGTCTCCCTTACACTCTCCTATTATCGAAGTTTTAGATAGATTGCTTTCCTAGATATTTTTCTATAAGTTAAATTATTTTATCAATATACAAAAATATGCTAATTAAGTGGCAATTATCGAATTTTTCTTCTTACCGATATAATTAAAGGTTACTAAAAACAATAAGCGAGTGGATGGTTCAAGGATTTCACATAGTTGTATGTGGTTTTCAATCATCCACTTTCCTTTCTGGTTGACATAGTATATGTAGCATGAATTACATATTATAACAGTCTTTCTTCTTCCGAGCTGTGTATGTTTTATTTTATGGGAGAATTACAGGAGAAGTCCGATAGGTTTGTTATTTCTTACAATTAAATCTTATAAGTTTCAAACTGATTAAAGAAGTCTTATAATGCTAGTTTAATCTCACAGCAGATTTGAGACAGATGGAGGTTATATCAAATGTGATAAGATAAGAAAAGCTGATAATAAAGAATGTACCACGGAATATTGTTTTATCAATACAGATTATTGTTTTTTAAAGAAAATATTGAATAGCTATGCAATTTGACCAACAACCCACCAGACGTTTGCTGATTCATTTATTAGAATGGACTATTTTAGAAGAGACGGTGAGGGAAGATGATAAAGGAAAATTTAGAGAGGCAACTCAGATTGATTAAGTAGAGGCAACTTAGGTTGAGAAAGTCTAATGTACCAAAAAAAACGAACGGAGCTAAAAGTACCTCTAACTTGGTCTTTTTTTTTCCCTTATTTATGCCTTTTGAAAATTTTTTGCAGATTGAAGAAATCTTCTCTTCAAACTATTCTAACCATGTGCTAGGAGAAAGTCTTATATGTAACAGATATATTACATGGTAATGTCTACGTAGTGTCATGAGCCAATCAAATCAAGTTATTTTTAGAGTTTTTTTCCATTTTACGTTTTATTAAAAAAATTTAAAAATAATTGAATCCTATTAGTTCGTGATACCGCATTAGCATGTTACGTGATATACTCATTACTCACAAGACTCTCTCGTGCACTACAGCCTTTCTCCTCTGTCATCATGTCAATCAATTCTTCAAAATGCATGGATGCAAGTCTCAAAAATCGTATTTGGAAATGAGCCATCTGTCAAGTGTTTACATACATAGTTTTAAAAAAAAATTGTGCCAGCTAGTTCAACTAGAAACCAATCCCTTCACCACTCTAGTTTCTATAGTTATTCCATTTGCATATTGATAAGTCCTCGGGCTAGCCTACTGGGTTAATGGGTCTTCAGGTGGATGTGGGTTGGAATCCGAGTCATGGGTAACTAGTGAGTAGCTGGAGAGTCTTCGCCGATGACTTGCAAGGAAGCCAAGCCTGGGGGTGGTCCCCAAAATGACCCTTTGATGCCTAAATTTGAAGAAAGGTTGAAGAAAGTGAGAATGTAGAGACTGAGTGAGAATACAAGTATGAGTATCAAAGTCATACCTAAGTTCTGGATCGGTATGTATTTATAGATTATACCTGTACAAAGTGCTAACATGGTGTTGTCTGCCACGTGCGTACAGTGTGATTAGAAGCGACCCTTGTCCCCTAGAGGAACAATCCAGCTCAAAAGGTCAGCTATGGCAATTAGAGTTTGACTTATGAGTGGTTGATGTAATGGTTTGACTGATGGAAGTCAAACCTTGGGGAGTTGGAGTCAATCTCTCCATAGGTTTGACTTATGAGGATTAATGAAATTATTTGGCTTGTGGGAGTCAAACCTAGGGAAATAGGGTACTACTTTATCAGAGGGTTTGACTCATGGTAGTCAGACCTATTGGTATGATGTCTTGTCCATATAATTTGTCCCTTACCTCCTAGTATGTGTAATACCAGGAAGTAGGGTTTGGCTTTCCTGGTGTATGCAGTATCAGGAAGTAGAGTCAAGCTTAAAGGGATTGGCTTGTTGGGAAAATTTAACTTATCTAGGTCAAATTTAAGGAGGCTGGGCTCGGTCCCTAGACAGTTTGACTTACGATGGATTGTTTGGAAGGGTTTGCCTTGTGGTAGTCATTATTCATCTCGCTCTCTCCTTTTTCTTTTAGGTCAGGATTACTTGTCCCCCACTTCCTAACTTTTTAGGGAGCTACCAATAGTGACAAAGGTTTGAAATGGTGGGGGTTCATTAGAATGGTTTGACTTGTGAAAGTCAAACCTTGGGATGTTGGGGTCGATCTCTGAAAAGGTTTGTCTTGCAAGGGTTGGTGAAATTGTTTGGCTTGTGGAAGTCAAGCTTAGGGAATGCGGTTTGACTTCTAGTAGCCGGGTCTGGTAGGTATGCTATCTTGTTTGGAATCATGTGATTTGCAAAAGTCAAACCTGGGAAGTCACAACTGGGTCTCCCTTGAAGGTTCAACTTCCCTAACCTTTTCTACCTACCTAATTTGGCCTTTCCAGGTGTTGGGTGCCTGAATTCATTGCAATGCATGGTTGTCAGGACAATCCACCTTTGGGAGTTCTCCGTCTGAATCTTAAGACACATTAGGGGGTTTGTCATCCTCCATATTTTGAAAACTTTGAAGTAATCATTCGGTGGGAAAAAAGTGTTTTGCTGTGTTTATCGTGGAGATTTTGTATATTAGTGAGCCTATGGATTTGGGACACATGTAACAATTCTACAAGCCCCGTCTTGGTATTTGCGTCTGGCAATTAATGCTAGCAAGGGTTAATTATTTTCCTTCGATCAATGCATATATAGAAATATTCAGTTACAGTTTTTTTGTCTTTTCTTCCATAGAAGCTTGTACATACATGCTAATTTATCTCTTCCTATCCATCCATTTCACCTCCTATGTTGCTTCCATTTCCCGTCTTCTTTGGCAAATGTTGCTTCTTAAAAACCACATCCATACACAGCAAGCCATACCTTTCTGTTGAGATTGTCTGGCATCAAGTCAAATATGCGTGAGACTCGAAGATCGATTAGATGAGTGGAAATTATGAAGGAAAGATTTATTCTATTCTGAATTTGAAAAATTTTCTGTAATATCATCTCCAATCAAATTGAGATTTTTTCTATGATATAATAAGGAGATATCTGATATCATTTTGATAGTGTTTGATCCCTATAAATAGGGCTTAATAGAGTTTTGTGAGTAAGAGTGAGGAATCTTGAAGAATTTTGTGAGTAATATTTCTTATAAACTTCTCTTAAACGCTAGGGCGTGAGAAATTTGAGAGATTAATGTTGTGAGATGATTAAGGATAATGCACGTAAGTATACATATCGCAGACAAGTAATACAGAGTGAGTAGTATATCGTTCCCATGAGGACTCTTCTACTAATCACTAAAATTGGTACAACTAATTCTAAAGTCAATCAAATAAGTTGAGTAGAGTGCGAGAGATTAAAAAGACAGGAAGTAAACAGAAATCAATCGACTAATAAGCTCCTAAGGTTTACAACTTCCCTAATTCTAGTCTGATGTAAGAATTCTTCTTTCACACAATTAATTATATCATGTTATTAACTCAGGGTTCTAAGGTTTCTCCACTACCATCGTACGCATCTTCCGATATCATACGAATGTACCTAAGCGGAAGACACTAATCTACTCTATTCCCAGGCGTTTAATGTTGAAAGGCCAAACTAAGCTAACTCTAAATGGCTATCTAGGTGCTCACCATCTTTCGATACTGGGCTTGCAAGAATAACCTCACCTTCTAGCATAAGCTAACCTAGATTATGCAATTTCTAGCATGACATTAATTCCCTCTCCTGAGACTCCTCTCTGTCTCAAGTTTGATCTTGCGGGTAATCAGACCAAGAGAAAGCATCAAGAATGAAATTGCATAAATAATACCTAGGAGGCGTACCTTGACAGAATGATACATAGGAAAGAAGAATCTTACTTAAAATATTGAAAAGGTTCTATTGATCCCCCTAGGAATCTAGGGGTTTAGTTCAACATACTAAAAAGAATTACAAGAGTTGGAAGAGAAGACAACATTAGGATAAACAGAAGAAAAGGGATAGAAAGAATTCTGGTTGGTGAAGTCGAATCTCCCGATTACGACTTCATGACTTATAACCACAGCCCTTCTTCTCGTTTCGTAATTGATGCCTTTTTCTCCCACTCTTCGTATCCATTTCTTTGTGGAGTGTACACCACTATATATAGAGTATTTGCACTCCCCCCTTTCCTGGTTTAATCAGTGTGGGATAGGAGGTTGTGGGTCCCACCAGTCTGTCAAGTGGTTTGAATCTTCTTCACTGAAATCCTCTCAGTAGACCGCGGTCCATCCCCTATTTTGCATGTAGTTTTCTTCTTTCGGCCATAACTTCCTCGTTTCTACTTTGATTCATGATTAGTTTGATGCTTTGGAATCATGACTCGACAAGCTTTCCGATGACATATTACTTTCTATATTTCTCACACATGGAGTATGATAAATTCCCTCTGAAAATTGCTACATCAATCAAGCCAAGTCTTCATCATCTTTCTGCGCATGTTCTTTCCTTCCCTACACATCAAACGACTCTCAGTAGTATCTAATCCCTATGTAAAACTTTTGAAAACTATCATTTATAACAATTCAATCTCAATGATGAAAAGTTATGCAATTAATCTCTAAATGTATGGAAGTGGCCTAAAACTTAAGATTTTAGGTCGGGAATGGATAAACAAATCATACAAATCATTATATCAACACACCCGTAAACCTAGACTTCTGCTCGCCTCAGGCAAAAATTAAAAACATGCAATGGAAATATTTAAACCAAGTTGGTCCCAAAACATTCTCAAAAATGGCTTCTTACTCGTTACACAACCTTCACTTCGAATACTTTTACCTTAGGATGTCAAATTTTCAAAATCATTTAACCCTTACCTATGCGGTATTAGTGCAAAACACTCTTAACATAGTTCAAGCACCCCATCAATAGTTAAGTTGGTCAAGCAAACAATCAAAAGACTCGAACACTTCCCTAGACATTGCCCTTGACAATTCTGCTCGTTTCTTTTAACTTTGTTCTTTATCTGGTGGTGCACGACTTTGAGTGTCATGTCCAAGAGCTAGGCCCGTGTAGCGAGGAATCGGTAAATGGCTCCCGTCCTAGTTGGTCCAAGGCATTCGGTTTTTATATACCCCATCGGACCTATCCTCGAGTTTCGACTAATGGACAATTTCCACTACAAGCACATGCCGGGCCGTATCGCAAATGCTTTTTGCACTAAATTCTACTCAAGCCCGTACAACGGTGATTAGAGCCTTGGCACATCTTTTCATTAAGCTCATAACTATGCACTTCATATGCTTTTTCACATTTTTCAAAATTCTATTTATTTTTCAAAATTCTGTTTCTTTCTCTATTTGCCTTTAGTGGGATATCTAGGTTCATGTTCTTGCCCATTCTCATGTGAGCCATACAACCTAGCAATTTCAAGGGGTCATTTTAAGCTATCCCTATTGCACGAGTGTCGTGAAAATAGTGGGGTTTGGGCATCCTGACAACTTTCTAAAAGTATGTCCTAAGGTCGTTGCAATATGCAATTCAATCATGTTTCGAATTTTCCGTCATTAGTAGTCATCATAGAGCAAGGACCAATCGGTTTTTCAAAAGAATTTTTTTTAATATGTAAGAGCAAATCACACTATTAAAAGCAAATCACACTATTAAAAGCACATCACACCATGCAACCTAGAAATACCTATTATGCAACTACTATCTGAATGCAAACCTAATCCTAAAACATAGATAAAAGTGCATGAGAAAACCAATGACTAAACAAAATCTCCACAAGCAACGCATATATGTGCACCCCAAACCTAAACAAAACATTGTCCTCAATGTTAAATAAGAGTAGGAGAGGAAACTTGCCTTGTTAGTGTGGAGTGACATGAAGATCAAGGCTCAATAAACTGCTGTCTGGAAGCTCGGTATGCTATTCGTCTGCAATGGACCGCGGTCTACCGGTTCATCTTGTTGCTGCTTTCAGTGGACCACGGTCTGCTAATCCGTTTTACTATTGCAGCTCTATTTCTGACATCTCGGTCTATGTTTCCTAAATGCGACAAAAACAAATGAAAAGAAAATGGTGCTCATAAACTAAAATGCATAAAATAACTAAAGAGGAAACGAAAACTTATTTTCATCTTGGGTTGCCTCCCAAAGAGTGCCATGTTTAAAGTCTTTGGCCCGACTCACAGTCTTGTCATCCTCGTCCTTGAGTTGAGGATTCCTCCTAATTGATGGTATCTCCTTGATATGTCTTCAAACGATGTTTGTTCACCTTGAATTTTACCTTCATCTTTTAATTCATCAGTTCGACAATATCATACGGCAAACCTTGAATCACTTAGAATGGTCCCGACCATCGTAACTAGGGCTTTTCTAGAAAGAATTTAAATAGAGGATCATGGTAAAGAACTAATTGACTAGGTTGAAATTCTCTTATCGTAGTCCTTTTGCCACGTCGTCTCCTCGTCACACATGCTTTTATTGGATCGGGGGGTTTCCGTAGAGGTTTAGCCAACTTCTTTGGCTCTCTTGAAATTATCTCCTTCCGCTGCATGTTTTCATGTTGCTTATCATCACAATGTTGATCAACATCTTGATTCACTTCATGTACATCCCTACTTTGGCCCACTTGAAAGTTGTGATTAGTGTGCCTATCAATGACATCAATGGAGAAGCATTCATTAGATATTGGATCCATGAAACGGAACACTTTAAAAGTCACCTTTTCCTTATCAACCCTCATTGTGAGCTCTCCTTTCGCCACATCTATCAATGCATGGCCTGTAGCCAAGAAAGGTCTTCCAAGAATAATAGGGATATTTCAATCCTCCTCATAATCAAGAACAACAAAATCAACAGGACAAATAAACTTATCAATTTTCACAAGAACATCTTCAATTACTCCATTGGCATATGCAATTGATTGATCCGTAAATTGAAGAGTAATAGATGTAGGTTTCACTTCTCCTAGTCCTAGATCTCTAAAATCCGAATAAGGCATCAGATTAATACTAGCACCGAGATCACATAATGCCTTACCTTTAAAATCTTTACCTATAGAGCAAGGGAGAGTGAAACTGCCTGGATCCTTGAGTTTTTGAGGTATCTTATGTTTAAGGATTGCACTACATTCTTCGGTTAGAGCCACGATCTCATAGTCACCAAGTCTACTCTTCTTTGAGATGTTTTCTTTCATGAATTTGACGTAGTTTGTCATCTGTTCAAGAGCTTCAGCAAAAGGAGTGTTAATATGCAATTTCTTGAAAATATCCAAGAAGTTACGAAATTGTTGCTCTATTTTCTCCTTTTGAGCTCTTTGAGGGAAAGGGAGAGGTGGATAAGTTTGAATCGGCTTTAATGCATTCCCTTTAGCTTCCTAGATCTGAGGAGGGTCGATTTTGCTATCCTGGGATGCCTCAAGATGCTTATAGGTGCTGCATGCCTCTTGGTCCGTGGTCATAGACCGCAGTCACTTAGGGTGCCTTTGTCCTTGTATTGTTGGACCGCGGTCTCAGGCCGCTGTCTAACCTCCTCTAGCGGGTTATTCAGTTCTTTTTCTCTTTGAAGTGTGGTGGCATTCACTTGTTCATGTCCTTGACCTCTTGGATTGATCTCCGTGTCACTTGGTAATGCTCCAATAGGTCGAGAATTGATTGCTTGAGCCAGCTGACCGATTTGAGTCTCCACATTGTGCATCTGTGATTGCAAGATAACTATTTGATTAGAATTTGATTGCACAGTAGCATATGTCTCTTATGAAGATTTCATAAATTTGATAAAAGTGTCCTCTGATCTTGAGAGGCGATCCAAATCCAAAGGTTATTGTTTCTGAGTTGGTTGAAATCTCGGTGGTGTTTTGGCCCTGTTATTGTTATTGGCATAGGAGAAATTGGGATGATTTCTCCAACCCGAGTTATACGTGTTTGAGTATGGATTGTTCCTCGGGTTGCCTCCAATGTAGTTGGCCGTCTCTTGAAATTGTTGCACCAGTTTCATAGATGTTCTTTCATCAGTGGTCCCATAACTTTGCCCCACTCCTTGGCTTTTTCATGACGTGACTTCCTTGAATAGAGCATCCATCTTAGCAGAAAGGCTGTTACGACGTCCACCAAATGTATCCCTGCAAGTTCACCTCCCGTTGCCCTTTCGGATGGCCATTGGTAGCCTTCGTGCCATCTCCTCAGGCAATTCATAGGCTTCCTTGGGGTACTTGTTCATGATTGAACCACCTGCAGCAGCAACAAGAGAAGATCGGCAATTTTCCAATAAACCATTATAAAAAATTTGTACTAGTGCCCAAATCTCCATACCGTGATGGGGGCACACTCGTTGTAGGTCCTCGAACCCCTCCCACGCTTTGTAGAAAGATTCTGACGGTTGTTGTTTAAAGGTCATAATGTCGTTCTTGAGCTTCATAGTTTTGGAAGGTGGAAAATATTGAGGCAAGAACTTTTCGATTATTGCCTCACATGTGTCAAGAGTGCTTGGTGGGAGTGACAACAGCCATGATTTTGCTTTGTCCCTCAGAGAAAGGGAGAAGAGAGACATGCGGATGTACTCGGGGGACACTCCGTTGAATCGGAAAGTGTCACATATCTCCAAAAACTTTGCTAGGTGCACATGGGGGTCTTCATTTGGTGCTCCTCCAAAAGAGCAAGAGGTTTGCAACATTTGAATCACCAATGGTTTGATTTCAAACATGTGGGTTTGAATCGGTGGCTTGACGATGCTCGACTGATTCATTAATTGTGGTTGTGCATACTCCTTGATTGTTTTCCAATGTTGCTGCGACACTACTTCACCTCCTTGCCCATGCCGAGGAAGTAATTAAAAAGATAGAAAGTAAACAGACAAAAATCAATTGATGAAAAGCTCCTAAGGTTCACAACTTCCCCAATTCTAGTCTGAAAGTAAGAATTCTTCTTTCACAGAATTAAGTCTATCATGTTATTAACCTAGGGTTCTAGGGTTTCCCCACTACCATCGTACACACCTTTCCATGTCATACGAATGTATCTAAGCGGAAGACACTAATCCACTCTATTCTTAGGCGATTAATGTTGAAAGGCCAAACTAAACCAACCCTAAATGGCTATTGAGGGTGTTCACCATCTTCCAATGCGCTTACACGATTAACCTCACCTTCAGGCATAAGCTAACCTAGATTATGCAATTTCTAGCATGACATTAATTCTCTCTCCTGAGGTTCCTCTTTGTCTCAAGTTCGATCTTGTGGGTGATCAGACCAAGAGAAAGCACGAAGAACGAAATTGCATAAATAACATCTAGGAGGCGTACCTCGACAGAATCATATGTAGGAAAAAAGAATCTTACTTCAAACATTGAAAAAGTTCCATTGATCCCTCTAGGAATCTAAGGGTTTAGTTCAACATACTAAAAGGAATTACAAGAGTTGGAAGAGAAGACAACATTAGGAAAATTAGAAGAAAAGGAATAGAAAGGACTCTAGTTGGTGAAGTTGAATCTCCCAATCCCGACTTCACGACTTATAACCATGGCCCTTCTTCTCGTTTCGTAATTGATGCCTTTTTCTCCCACTCTTTGTATCCATTTCTTTGTGTGTGTGTGTGTGTGTGTGTGTGGGGGGGGGGGTGTGGTAGGGGATACACTACTATATATAGAGTATTTACACTGCTTCCTTTCTTGGTTTAATCAGTGCGTTATAGAAGGTTGTGGATCCCACTATTTTGTCAAGTGGTTTGAAATTTCTTCGCTGAAATCCTCTCAGTAGACCGCGGTCCATCCCCTGTTCTGCGCACAAGTTTATTCTTTCGTCCATAACTTCCTCGTTTCTGCTCCGATTCATGATCTGTTTGATGCGTTGGAATCTTGACTCGACAAGATTTTCGATGACATATTATTTTCCATATTTCTCAAAAATAGAGTATGAGAGATTCCCCCCGAAAGTTGCTACATCGAACAAGCCAAGTCTTCATCATCTTTTTGCACATGTTCTATCCTTCCCTGCACATCAAACAACTCCCAATAGTATCTAATCCCTATGTAAAGCTCTGAAACCTATCATTTATAACAATTCAATCCGAATGATAAAAAGTTATGCAATTAATCTCTAAATGTATGGGAAGTGGCCTAAAACTTAAGACTCTAGGTCGGGAATGGATAAACAAATCATACAAATCGTTATATCAATAATTAGGTCGAGACTCTTTTCTTATCGGGGTTGTAACGAGGCTTGGGTAGGGGATCGAGATTCTTTGTGAAGCTATAATATCATGTTTTGATCTAATGGATTGCTTGCTCTATATACCATGGAGGTTTCCTTCCTCCCGTGAGGGTTTTACCATATATATATATATATATATATATCTGGTGTCCGTAATTCTCATCTTACTTCTCAATACTTTCCGTTGTAGTCACACTGAAAATTTCGATATCAACAATTGGTGTAAATCCCAACACTTTCTTTCAACACTTACCATGCCCCAGTTATGCTAGCTATCTTTCTCTTCTCATGGATTGAGTTGTTATTTCAAGTTTTGAATGGACATTTGTGTTGGATGATTAGAGTTTTGTGCTTGACATTTCTTGAGTTCTACGACTTTAAAGATAGATAGAGGAACTAGCTGTAGGATGACAAATTGATGAGGAAGTAGGGCAATCTTTTTATTTGAATGATTCATGAGGTTGTGTTGCTCACCATTTAGGTTTTTTGTGTTGGTGTGCTTTGTGCTTGTTGTTTACTTGAAGGCCAGTAGTGAGGGAGATAGATGGCTTGATCAATTTTTTTTGTTTTCTCTCTCTTCCTTTATTTATTTATTTATTTATTATTATTATACATATTTTATATGGGGTTCAAAATAGTATTTTGTTTGCAGACAAGTCATGTTAGCCAAGTGGGCTCTTTAGTGGTTTGATGACTTTATTTTGATTCCTCTAGGGATTTGGTTAACTTGTGAGTTTGATACAATTGACAAATGTAGTCGATTTATAATAATTTAGATGGGTTGACATGGTAGTTAGCCAAGTTGACTTATTTAGTCAATCTTTAGTATTAGTAGTTTCTACCTTGCTAGTTATATCAGAGACTTGCCCACATACAAGGTTCATCTTGGCACGGGCTTTCTAACTTTCGAGGGAATTCTTTAGGCATACCTTTGACTTGTAAAGATGACCCCCTGAAAAAAAAAATTACACGGGCTTGTAGGGTAGATTTGTCAAGATGGTCTTACCAACCTATACTCTTTAGGAATATCGCATATTTGTGATGTCTACTCCTTCAATCTATACTGACTTGTCTATCATATGGCCAACTTACAGTATTGGTATGTCAAGCGGATGTCTTATATAATCAACTTCTAGCCATTTAGTTTGTTGGAGAGCTATTGCCACGAGGTAAAGGGTATTACTCGAATACCTTGGCACCGCTAGGGGTCAACAAAACATCTGTTGACTAGCCACTAAAATCCATGCAACCAAGGCTCATAAGCCTAGAACCGATCGAAGCAACAAAAATAGAGGTTGGGATAATTGTATTATCTCACAACTAGTTACAAAATCCCAATGGTACAAACTCTGATCGAGTATATGTCTCATAGCACCGACTGCTTGCACTCCTTACTCGATCCTTACAAGACAAACTCATCACTCACACTCTCCTCACTGTGTGTCTCTCAGTGCCCTCTATTGTCTAAATGTGAAGGCTAAATGAATCTGAATGTATGATTCAAATGAGAGTCCACGCTTATTTATATATGAAGCCCTATAAGCAAATATGCCAGGTAATCTAGACTTTCCCTATATATAAAGTCTATACAAGGTAGTTGACCAATCGCTATTGACACCTTCCATACTTACCTGGATGATTCTCCTCCTAAAAATCCTCTTACCAAGTTGGATCCTTGATCTTTGCTAGCTTACCAATCTGGCACACCTGGTTTCCATAGATAGGGCCGATTCCCATCCTCAAAATCTGCTTGCCCTATTGGATTCCATGATCCTTGGTCAGCTTCCATATCTAGCTCGCTTGCCTTCCATAAATGGCTTCTAGGTGTATCCATGATTACCTCCCCCAATCATGGATTGATTGGATCCTTGCCATGATTCTAGTTGTTCCTGAATAAGGCAGGTCATGATTTAAGGGATTTATTGATCATTCCACCATGGCTCTCATCTGGTCCAAGGAACATTGATTAGGCAATCCATAGCATCCCTAGCTTGTACTCGAGTGGTAGCCTCTGAGCTTCATCACCTCCGTCGTACTTGCAACCGTAGTCATGATCGAGAACCCATCTCATGATCAAGCACCATCATAGTGCATTGCTTGAACAGTCATGTGCATCGCGATTAAACGCCTCGACACTTAGTGGATAACATGCCCATCTAGCAAGTTGCCCTGCTACCACAACCTCAAGGTATGCTAGTGGTAGGTGGTATTCGGATACCACTTCAGGGGTCTAACAAACCTTCTCCACCAGAATAGGTCGGCACCCTCATCAACTCTCTACGTGGTATGCCGTGATGAGGCATTCATATTGCCAAAGGGCAACATCCTTCTCTCAAGTGGCCTCAGACTTTGGCGGATTCTTCCACTTAACAAGACACTCTGTTGTCCAATTCATCTTGCTATAACCAAGTGTCTTGCGATTAAGAATTTGTTCCACTTCCTTATCAAGCTCCATCCTTATTGTTAAGGGAGCTCGCTTTACCTTGGAGTGTTTTAGTGCTCCCTTTGGATGCTAACATGGAAAGTCAAGTGTATCTTCATCTGCTCTGGTAGTGCAAGCTGACATGCCACTGCTCCAACCTTCTTTAGGACCTCGAAGGAACCATAGTACCACTGGAACAAGCCCTTGTGCCATCGCTTGTTCGCTATTTCTTCTAGATCTGTAGGGTTGGTTTCAACATTACCAACTGCCCAACCTGGAACTCAAGCTTTCTTTAATTCCAGTCAACGTACTTCTTCATATGCTTAGCAGCTTTGTTGATGCTATCCCTAGCTTCCTCAACCGTCTCCTGCTTGCTCCTAGCAAATTGATATGTGGCAGGGCACAATTGTTCGTTTCATTGCTTGGTCACCTCATGGGGAGTGAGGGGCTGATAGCCCATTGCTAGCTCGAATGGGCTAAAACCTATGTTAGAGGACCAATGCAAGTTCTAGGACAACTGCACTGTATCTAGCAAGTCTAGCCAATTGCCTTGACTTGCAGACACATAGTGCTGCATGTATTCTTCCAGCAGAGCATTGATCCTCTCAGTCTAACCATCAATCTGAGGATGGTTCGCCATCGAGAAATTGAGTTCAGATCCCATCAACCCAAACAAGCAAGTCCAGAAGCTCCTATGAAGCGAGTGTCCCCATCACTCACTATCTTAGTTAGAAGCCCAAAGCCCAAACATCTTGACAACCGAGCGATAGAATGCATCAGTGGTAGCTTCAACAATGCAGTTCTTGGCCACTAGAGAAAACACAGCATATTTGGAGAACCAGTCCACCACCACCATCACTGCTGCGTACCCTCTGAATTCAGGGAATCCATTGAGTGTGTAGTTCTCTGGCATGCTCAATGGTTGGAGAAGTCTTGCCTCAGCTCACATCTCCACCTTATCCTGCTAACATACGAGGCAGGTCTTGAAATACATCTCGACGTCGTCTAACATCCTAGGTCGTGTGTATGACTTTAAGTGTAGTGCCAACATGCGCTCCCGCCCTGGATGTCCAACCCACTAGTTGTCATGGCACTCCTTCATAAGTTTGCAATGTAGTCCCCCTCCGCTAGGGATTATAGGCAGCCACCCTTCCAATAGAGTAGCCAATCTTTGAGCTAGTAGTGTCGCATAGTGCCATCCTTTACCTGCTCCACCAAGAGTTGGTAACATTAGTCCTGTTGGGCAGCAGCCTAGATGTCCTTCAGGAAACTTGAAGTCAACTAGGAGATGGCAGCAAGGCTCTCCATATTTTTCTAACTCAAAGCATTGTCCACAACGTTATGCCTCTCTAGTTAGTATTCCCACTCGAAGTCGTATTGAGCGAGGAACTCTTGCCACGTGGCTTGCCTTGGGTTAAGCTTTGGTTCTGTATTGAAGAATATGTTCGCCACATTGTCTATCATGAAAATGAACGAAGTCAACAGCAAGTACACATGCCACACCCTTAGGAAGTGGACAACTACCAACGCCTCCTTCTCGTGTGAACTGCTCCGTAGGCTTCAGCTTCCACCTCTCAGATGTGCATGAGCATGCCTCCAACTGCACGATTTTAGGCATCAACATGCACTTTGAAGGGCTTCTCAAAGTCAGGAAGCCTAAGCACTAGCTCGGTCACCATGGCTTCCTTTACCTTGTGGAACGCTATGTCACAAAAGTTGCCCCAGTTCCAACTTTGGTCCATCCTCGGCAGGGCCGTAAGGGGACTAACCTTCTTTGAGTAACCCTTGATGAATTTCCTGTAGTAGTTCGCTAACCCAAAGAAGCTCCTCAATTCGGTCACCATCTTTGGTGCTGGCATTGTATTGCCTGCACCTTCTTCGGGGTCCATGTGAACACATTTGTGACCCACAATGTGGCCCAAGAAGTGTATCTCCTCCAAGCCAAACTCGCATTTCTCTCACTTCACATAGTGAGAATGTTGCCTCAGCCGATCGAACACAAACCACAACTGCTTGATGTGCTCCTCTATATCCCTGCTATGGGCCATAATGTCATCAAGGCAGATGGCCACAAACTTGTCCAGCAAATCTTGGAACATGTCATTCATCAAGTTATAGAATGTGGCAAGGAGGTTCATAACGACATCACTAGGAACTCGTAAGCACCATAATGAATTACCATTGTCATCTTTGGTTTGTCACCCTCCGTGATGTGAACCTACTAGTATCCTGAGCATAGATCCAACTTCGAGAAAATGATCGCCTTGCTCAAACAATCTAACAGGTCAGCTATCAAAGGCATAAAATACTTGTTTCTTGTTCTTAATGGTCATCTTACCTAGTAGTTAATGCAGAGCCATAGGGACTCATCATGCTTCTCCTAGAACAGTACAAGTGCTCTGTAAGGTGCTGTGGAAGGTTGAATCTTCCCGAAGTCTAATAGTTCACCCAACTACTTCTGCAACTTCCCCAACTCCTTGGGTAACATCCTGTACAGTGCCTTCACTGGTAGCCTTGTACTTGGCAGTAGCCCAATCCTGTGGTCTACCGCCCTCCGTGGTGGTAAACCTGCCGATAACTCTTCAAGCATAACATCCTAAAATTCTCCAAGTACCTTGCCATTCTCGAAGGTACTTTTGGCTCTAGGTGGCCATCTTCTATCCCCAGTTCGACTATAGCTGCCAAGCAGGTGGGGTAGCCCTTCTTCCACCCTCATGCTACTAGCAATAGCTGACATCGCTTCCGTTGTAATCTCCTTATTGCAATTGAAACCCATGTATCCCCTTACAAAGTATGGGTGTCGTAGATTGCCAATCATGAATCCGCTAAGGTGCATCGAGATCATAAAAGAGGCCTCCAGAAAGAAGTTGTTCCCAAGAACCAGGTCATAGTCATCCAACTGGACAACCATGATATCAAGGCTTCCATCCCATGAGTTAATCTTGACTAGAACACCTTTAGCCATGCCACCGATAGGCTGGCTCTTTGAGTTGATTGCCTTCAAATGGCAGTGGTGTTGCTCCAGTTTCAACCCAAGTGGTCACACCATCTTGTTTGAGACAAATGTGTTGGAGGCTCCCATGTCTTCCAGTGCTGACACCTTTTGGCCACTGAGTAGCACATCCATGAATAACAGTCCATAGGGAGCCTTTGATCGATCAAAATGGATTATGCCCAGCACCTGCAATGAAGATGCACGTAGCATTCCCTCTTCATCATAGTCCTAATCAATCAATGCAAAGAGCTTCTCTCGCTTCGGGCACTCCTTCGATCGTTGAGGACCATTGCATATGAATCAATCGATATGAGTCCGAGGTTTGTTGACACCTCATTTTGGCACGAAAGGTACCTGAACCCTGATCTTTGAAAAATTGAGCAAACAGGTGCCATTATTAGACATGACGTGATATTTGGGACTAAAATTGAGGATCCAATTGGATTGAATAGAGTGCAAATTTAGGGCCGTTGTGAAGCACATAGAAGTCTCTTCGATTTGACATATCATAGACTATGAGATTCGATCCATAGAAGAAGATATGATTTTTAAGATAAATTAGTTGAATCTGTCTTATTCATTTTTCTTGACCAGTTTTATTTGAAAAATTATTTCTAATTATTGAGAGGCTAAAATTAAACAATATTAGTATCATTTGAGTCTTAACTCATGAAAGATTAAAGAAAAAATATAATATAGTATCAAAGAGTTAAGAACAAGTTAAAAAAAGAATGAGTTTTATGTCTCAAAGAGTTGTAAGGGCTGGTGAAAACCAAAAGCATTTGAAATATTATGTGGGCTATATTGGGGGTTTCTCAATAGCTCTCAGCTAGCATTCCTTGAGGAAGAAAAGACAGACTCCACAGAGGACAGAGTAGAGGAGGAAATCCCCGCCCGACTTCAATCATCTTTCAACCTCAGCTCGCAGGACTTCAGCAATGCCGAGCCTACCGTCAGACGAACCATCTCCATTCTCCACCGATCAAGCTTCGTCAGCATCGAATCATCACCGATCGAGCATCACGCCCCTTTGGCCTGTAACTAGTCCTGACCACGGGCCGGTTTGGGTGGAACCGGCCCGGAACTGTCCTCTAACAGTGAGGCCTAAGGTTCAGGGCCGGTTCTTGTAGTCCCAGAAACCAGAACCACTGCTTCTGAACCGGAACCGGCGGGAAATATATATTATTATTATTATTTTCAATTCAAATTTCCCCCCACCCCTAGCCCCTTGCCCCCTAGGCCCCTAGCCCCCTGCCCCACCTGCCCCCTGCCCCCTAGCCCCCTTAGTCCCCTGTCAGCTGCCGGCCCCTCCCCCTATTTGTTAGTTTTTTTAAAATATAATCTAGAGTAAATAATTATTATATGTAAAATATAAATAAGTTCTTTGTGTAAATTACTATTTAAATCTTGACATTTTTAAAGTTGACTATTAATTATTGTAAAAATTTTACACGTATCAAGAACTTAACTACGATTTATATAACGAACTCGTTATTAAATTAAATTTATTTAATTTTAATATAAATGGAACCAGTCAGTTCGGAACTGAACTGAACTGTAGTTTCGAACCGGAACCGTCCGGTTCAGGAACCATGGCCAGGCCTACCTATAACCCGAGCCTGAGCCATTCCCTAATCCCTGTTCCGTGCACCAGCCACTCACCTACAGCCACCTGAGCTGACGACGACCACCACAGATTCGGCTTCCTCACCATAGTTGCCCTTCATAGCTCAGCCACCTCACCTCCATTCAAGTTCCTATTGGTGCTCTTCAGCCTTCATCTTCATCCGGCCATTGGTAAGTAGGATTCATCCATTCGTTTGCTAATGAACAATGCATTATTGGTTGTGCTAATGGTTGCTAGTTTCTGTCTGTTTCCTGCTTACCAACGACTGCGAAATCTATCTCCTTGTTGCTGTCTATTACTGGTATTGCTTGTTGCTTGCGACTAGCAAATGGATATGTTTGCTGCTATTTGTAACCAATCGAAAATCACAAGTGGCATGCTTGTGCTATCTGATGACTCTGTTAGATGATTATCTTGTAGTGAATATGGAGTTAGGACGGTTGTTTGTTTTCAAATGCATTTGTTTGCCTTGAATGCTTGGTTGCTGGAAGTCTACTGTGATGTTGCATTTCCAATGATTGAGAATCTCGTTGTCCCTGGTTTTTTGAGTTAGTGATAACTATATATGGCTGAGAGATATGTTAATGGATGAAAAGCTGAGATCTATTGTGTTTGTGATAGGCCAAAGCTCCTCTGTTCAATAGTTGCTGCCGTTGGGTTCTTTTTACAGCCTTTTGCTTGATAATTTCCTATTTATTACATAGCATTTTGAAAGAGAATGTGCGCTGTCTAATGTCTATAATTTCTGCTGGCCATTGCTCGATGATTTCTACCGTTTCCACTATCGCTTGTGAGGAGATTAGAGCTTGAGTTTTCTGGTCATTGCAGCTGCCCTTTGCTGGAAATTATTCCTTTGTTTTATGGTATTTTGAATAGGAAATGGCTGCATAGAGTCCATAGTTGCTGCTGATTCCTTACTTGATAATTTCCCCTGTTTTTGATGCACCTCAAGGGGAATAGAGCTATCCAGCATCTGCTATTACAGCAGCTCCTTACTCAGAGCTTACTCTCCGTGTCAATGATGTTTCTGATGGAAAATGGGGCTGTCCAATCTCCGTTATTGCAGCTGATCCTTCCTTAGCATTTTCCATTGATTTCAATGACAGTTTCGATAGGAAGAAGGGCTGTTTAGTGCCCATTGTTGCAGCTGTTTTCTGTCATGTCTTGTCTCCATTTTAACGTTGGTTTTTGATAAGAAACATGGCTGTTTAGAGCCTACAGTTGTTGCTAATCTTTGCTTGATAATTTCTTATGGTTTCGATTCCATAATCTTACGAGAATGGAACCATTTATAGCCCATTGTTGCAACTGTTTTCTATCCTGTCTTTTCTCCATTTTAATGTTGTTGGTTATTTATAAGAAATGTAGCTGTTTGGGTCCCACAGTTGCTGCTAACCTTTGCTTGATAATTTCTTATGGTTTCGATTCCATATTCTTACGAGAATAGAACCATTTATAGCCCATTGTTGCAGCTGCTTTCTGTCTTGTCTTTTCTCAGTTTAAATGACTCTTTTGGTGCAAAATCGGGCTGAATGGTTCCCTCTGCTGTTGCTGGTTCCTTGCTCGATGTTTTCCCTTGTTTTCGATACATTTTGAGGGGAATAGAGCTATCCATCATCTATTATTGCAGCAGATCCTCCCACAGTGCCTTCCATTGGTTTCAATGACAGCTTTGACTGTAGATTGGGCTGTTTACTGCCTATAGTGGCAGCTTGTTATTACTTGATGTAATCCTCTTATTTTCAATGTCTTTTTCAATAGAGAATAGGTCTGTTAAGTGGCTACTTTCCAGCTGGTAGTTGCTCCATGATTTCTCAGGGCTTTGATGCCATTCTCAGTGAGAATAGAGCCATTACTTATATGGTTATGCAGCTGCTATACCCTTGATGTTTTCTCTTTCCTTTCCAATGACTTTTTCGATAAAGAATTGGGACTGCTAAATGTCTGAAGTTGCAGCTGCTTTTTTCTCGAAGTTTTCTCTTGATTTGATTGGCTTTTTCCTCAATTATGAAGAAGACAAAGTTGAGGAGGAGGTCCAGTGGATGGGCAACGATGAGGACGAACAGGGAGAAGATGAAACGATAGAACAAAGGAATGGACACGTGTAAGTAAGCTTGTGGAAGGGGGAGACGCCACCTATGTTGAAGCATGCACGGTCAAGCGTGTTCAAAAGAGAAGGAAAGTGGGCCATTCGACCTGGGTTGTATGCTTAAGCCCAAGAGCATTGAAGGCTGAAAAAAACATATAACATGAGTGAGAAAATGTACTATACTCGCCCCAGAATACCTAACAGGGACTCTTTTTAGTAGACTTAAGATAATAAATTAATATGAGAATAATAAAATAGATTTATTATAATAAATGAAAACTGCTTATTATAATTGTTTATATGTATTGTAAGGTAACTCAAATAACCATTAAAAAATTATGAAGTATAAAAATCAAATATACCATTTTACTGTCAAAATCTAATAATTATACAAATTATTTAATATGGCATTCTAATTTTTATATATTAGTCTCAAACTCGTTGCAATTTTCAAGTCGAGACCTGTCTTTCCCGAGCTGATTTTTATTTACCTCAAAAACCAACCTAAATTTATGTGGAACTCAAAAAATTCAATTTTTTAGGTCAATCTTAGTTTTTCTTATTTTTGATTTTTTTAGAATTTTTTCTTATACTCCTACTTAAAATAGGTTAAATACCAATACTACCCTTAAATATTTAAAGAATTACAAAAAAAAACCTTAACCAGTCTTTTGTTCTCTTCTCTAATGTTCCTTATATTTGATCTTCTTTTCTCTCCTTATCTAGGCATCTTCATATGTGTCGATATCTCTCTTCCTTTAGCATTTTTGTGATCTCATAATTCGATCTAATTCATTTTTCTTCTCTTCTTCTATGCGCTTATGCTAGATTCTATTGCCAACTAGGCTTCTTGTAAGTGCATCAAACACTGCCTAACTAGAGGCAAATGATTCTTCTCAAGGTGTAGCGTCTTTTTGGTATCGTCTTGGACCATTTCAATGCCACAAGTCTAATGTGATTATTCAGCAATTTTTTTCCTTTCATATGAGCTATTTGACGATATTTTGTGCTCTTTACACTTGGTAGTTGCATCAATTTTATGCAAATGTGTTTCTTGCAAAATTTGATAAATTGTTGTAAGAACTTAAATTTAAATTTTTTCTTTTTGATTATAGGTTAGTTTGTAGTCATTGAGTTGAGATATTAAGTTGATGTTTCCCATATGCTATTAAACTCCCTCAGAGCCGCCCCCTTCAATGGAACCACCCTCGTTAAACCCCCTCTCTAAACCGCGTTATCTAGTCCATTCACTTAACTGAGTGTCTCTCTCTTACAGCCCTTTCTCACTAAATTCTCTCAGAGCTGCCTCTTCAATAAAACTACCCAGCCGGCATGTCAATCGCCTTTCTCCTTGTGTCCTAGAGAGTGGTCTCCACCCCTGCTAGCTGGTGGCCACAGATATCCTCCACTGCCATGTTGGTGGCCTTTGTACTGCGAATACTTAGTCTGATCTACCATCTGAGTGGTCGGTTCGTTGATCCCCTTCTTCTTCAATGGTGAGCCTCCTTCCCTCCTTCTTTGTGATTTTCTTTATAGTTAGCACAGTCGTCACCTCTGACATTGACGCTCCAACAGCACTTCCTTCTGGGTTTTGGTAACCAGATCTTGCCAAGTTCGTGCTGGATAAAGTAAGATCCACTCTAATCCACCCTAGATCTACTCCAATCTCACTAATTCCAACAAGACCTAGGCAAGCTCCAATCAATCCCAGTTGAATCCGCTCTTGATTTGCTCCTATTCTGCATGGAAGAAAATTTGATGGAGGGAAACTTTGATGAGGTGTTGGGTTTTAGTGTCGATGGAAAATGTGCGTGCTCAAGTATGTTCCAAGACAACCTCTTATTTTACTCTTGTATGGATGTTTACTTTATGTCTATACAAGGTGCTTGAGAACTATATGGATAATTGGCTTGAGGATCCTTCCTTCCCAGTTTTCACTCGAGTTCATATAGTTCGATAGGCGGTTAGGATTAGGGTCTCAATTATTGCAGGTCACTTATGAGTGTTATGTGCATATCCAATGTGTCCTTCACATATATCTTCCTTGGAACTAACCTAGAGGATCTCTCTACAGTCTCTTGATCCTATGCTTTTCTTATTTTCTTGGACATTTTACCATGTACTCGTTTTTAAGTAATTAAAAAGTTCTCATTGCTTTTGTGCAAAAAAGTCACAAATTTCATTTGCAAGAGAAACAATTGCATGAGTTTCATGTGCTCTACTTTTCAAGGGCAAATAACTTCTATGTAATTACTCATATTATGAGCTAACTGCTATACAATGGCTATTGGTTGGTAAAAGTAGAAGCATTTCTACTCAGAAAGTTATTTCAATTTTTTTAAAATGTACTGTAAAGATTACAAATTTTAGGATTTAAATGACATTTTAACCTCAGAGTTTGAAGTGGTGTAGTTTGATCTACCACCTTTGTGGTGGCACCTCATTGTTTGTATCATATTATTGGAGTCAAAACCTAGATCTATCATAACGTATAATAACCGTATGTTGGATTCTTGTTAGGAAATATGGATAATCTCGGATGGAAACAATTTTGACAAAATATAGTAGTATGAAATTTAAATTATTAAATTGAAATAAATTGGAAAACAAACTATACTGAATGTCGAAAGCCGTGGTAGTTATAGTATTCTTAATACTAATCGTCCCCCTCTCGATTACTTTAGCTGACCAAGAGGAAATTGCCTTTGCTTGCGCATGCATGTGTTCAACTTCCAACTGCACCTTCTATGCAAGCATGTGAGATAAGTATTTGTTATACAATGTAGCCATGACAGATATTACTCCATATAAGAGTACACTGTTTTTATAAACGTTCAAGACTTTACTCCAATGTCAGATTCAATTTTCCCATTTATCTAGCATGAGTTTTTATGAACTTCATATTTTCATGAGTTTCTCCCAACACAATTTTTCCTTATATATCTCTTTTCAATATCAATTCATTTAATCCATGTAAATTCTTTCAATTTCATGAGAAGAATTTTTCATTCACATACTTTTCTCGAAAAATTCTAATTTTGCTAGGTCGTTCTATTAATACAACATACTCCATTTAAGAAAAAAAGAAAAAAAAAACTTAGAGTTTGAAGATTGTTAATTCTACATAAATTACATATTTTAACACATTTTTAGGCCTTAAATCGATGCGGACTCTTGAGTTTAATTGAATTTTGGATGTTTCTTGAGTATTTTGTGATGCTCCAACTGCAAATTATCAATTCAAGCTTATTTGATTGTAGGAAGTCACGGGAACCAAAAATCAAAGTATGGTAAAATCCAAGAAGATACGCCACGACATGCGCCTAGGCACACAAGGGCAGAAGACTTTTGAGCACGACCTACCGAGGCAGGTGCTGGGGCGTACCTTCACAGTATGCAATCTGATGCTTTGTGCTTGGCCATGTGCCACGATAGACAGCGGGATTATGGATGCCAAGATTTTAAAGACTGAGACTTTTCAAGCACGAAAATCATGATATTTTGGATTACATTGATTCCGAAAAAGGAGGAGAAGAAGGATATCTCAAGATCTAACGAGAGCAACTAAAGATATCATTGGATTATCTTGAGAGATATGGGAGGAAACAATCAATCTATATATTGAAGTGTTTTGGCAATTTGAAAGACATTGGGGAATTATCTCTTTTCTTTTAGAGAGACAGCATCGACATTGAGGAGGAATTAAGTCGACAGCAAGTGAAAGTGGAGATCTTGAAGACGGGATTTCAACTTGCTACCGGATTAGAGTTTTTTCTTCTCTTTTCTCTTTAGTTTACTTAATGTATTCCTTGATTATATCGATGGTTGACTCAATTTTTGTTATGAACTAACATTAGTTTTCCTAAGGTGATCAATGGATCTTATTTCTTGATCTTGATTTTTAGTTTACTTCTCCCATGTCTATCGATTTGATTGAGTTGTTTATGCTTGCCTCGAATTTAATGCGATTTAATTGACCAGCCACCAATTAAGTTGATCTGGTAATCTAGTTGAACTCGACAGAGGAATTCTAGGTTAAGTTAGGGAAAGCATAGCTTAGGTTAATCCATTCAAAGGTGGGATTTTTACTGAAAATGATAGACATACACCTGATCACCCTAAGCAGCCAATTAGAATTGATCTTTAATGGGTCCTAACTTTTTGATTGACTAGTTGAGAGTATGGTCTTATTACAAGGGACAGTTGCGTAAGACGATAGTGAACCCTAGGTTAGCAATGAAATTAAATTCAAGGCATAGGTACTAGGGAACTAGAATTAGGATTGAGAATAGGTAAAATTGTGATCCTTAGGGCCTTTAATTCTGATTGATTGAAATTTTATTATTTACTATTCTAATTTTCTTACTTCTATTCATAATCGATTGTTTGGATAAGGGAGAGTTGTTATAATTTTAGTAATTAATTGAATTCTGATTAAGTCTCTGTGGGACGACACTTATTCTCATTACTATAATACTCGTTCGATACGTGCACTTGCGTTTGGACGATAAATAATCGCGACCAAGTTTGTGGCGCTGTTGTCGAGACCAATTTAGAATTTTAGTTAATATTGACACTAAGCAATTACCGCTTAGTTCAGACTTCTTTGAAGTTCTTGTTTCTTTATTTTCCTTTTAGGTTTTGTTGCATGGTGCATGACACATTCTCATAATTCTGCACTGGTTGTTGTTGATTCGGAAATTGAGAGAACTCTTCATAGACTAGTTCGGGAGCAAAGACAGAATCGTGCACGTGACCAAGCAATGGAGGACGGTAGACATCTACAATCACCTCCACAACATGAAGGAGTAGTGGCATGGCAAGCTAATGAGCAACAACCAGTAGAGGTAGTTTAGCAACCTCAACTTTGAACCTTGAGAGATTATGCATAACCACATGTCATGGATCGTTCTAGCACTTGGAGACCACCTATAGCTGCTAATAACTTCGATATCAAGCCGGCTATCATACAAATGTTGCAAACATCCGCATCCCTTTGGGGGAACACCAAATGAGGATTCTAATGATCATATAGCTCACTTCTTGAAGATCTGTGATACTTTCGTTTTAACGGAGTTTCGGTTGAGGTTGTAAGGATGCGACTTTTCCCGTTCTTTCTTTGAGACAAGGCTAGAGTATGGTTGCACTCTCTACCACCAAATTTCCCTCACGAAATGGGACATGGTAGCTGAGAAGTTACTTGCAAAGTACTTTCCACCGAGCAAAACTATGAAGTTGAGGAACGATATTACATCCTTTAGACAACATGGAATATAAACTCTATATAACACAGCGGAGCACTTTAAAAAGCCGCTCCGAGCTTGTCCCCATCACGAGATCCCTAAGTGGTTGCTAATTCACACTTTTTTATAATGGGCTCATTGAATGTCTACGCACAACTATAGATGCAGTGACAAGTGGCACAATCATGGAGAAATTTTCGAATGAGGCCTTTGAGCTGTTAGACGAAATGGCCAACAACAATTATCAATGGACTAGAATTGCAGGGTTGCTTCCCACGTTCCCACGCTTTATTCGCAGTCCTACGCTTTCCACTACGAGAAGAACTATAAGAAAGAACTCTTCTTTATATATACAATTATCAGTCTAGTTCGCCACAAGGGATGAAAGCAAAAAGGAAATAACCACTAGTCCAACACCCACGAAAAAAGAATAGGCTCTTTCGGAACAGAATACGCTGTTCCCGAATAAGCTGTTTTCGACGCTAACTCGAAATGGAATAAATAAGATCGGACGATTCTTTACCTTCAGCTTAGATTCCCATGAGGACGATTTCCGCCTCTAGTAAGAAGGAGATCGGACATGATCAATAGTAGAAGGAAAGATGGAAGCGACGGAAGAGGGAAAGAAGTCGAAAATCAACAGCGAAGAAAGCGAGAAAAGGGAAAGCGCGCTAGCGCGTGTAGGCGCCTACGCTTGCTTGTAGTTTTCTCGCTTGGTTCTTACCTTACGACTTAACTCTAGTGATAGACTTTTTCGCAATGGTTTAAGTGATTCTTCGTCGCTTGCCAACCAATGGGTACTAGCGTCTCAACGCCTAGCCGGTCTTCTATGACTACTAGTTCTTGAACCATGGGATACTTCCCAAACGGCTGAAAACCGCTTTAAATAAACGTTAGCCCTATTGATATTGAAATCGTACTTTCCTTTGCCTCCTTTGCTTCCTTCTATAGAGATTTCTGTCGCTAGAAGAAAGAATATAAAAACAAGAATTTTGATCTATACTTTCAATCTTTCTTTCCACCAATAACTGTGGACTGATCGGAGCAAGTCCTACCCCCGAGGTGCCTTAGCTAGCTTTCTGACTCGATCAGCTCCTATGCTTTTTTAGAGGAATTGGCATCTCGGGGTCTGACTCAACCGTAATCCTTGCTTTCCCAAACGTCAGCTAACCAAATGGGGCTGACTTCTGATATAGATATTTCTATTATAAAAACATTGATTCTAGCTTTTTCCAAAAGGGAAGGGTATAGTTCCCGAGTTAAGGGCTGAGGGTGGGGAATGTTCCCATAATCCGACTTTCTTTTGTCTGCCTTCCTTCTTGCCTTGGTGCTTTGCTTTGCCCCTTGCCGAAAGGCTTTTGTGAACTGCTTTCTACTTTGCAAGACTAGCCACTATTATAGAAAGGAAAAACCTGACGCCTAGGTTCTTCTTGTTGGTTGGGCTATTGCCCTATCCTTTCACCCTAATCCGATAAGTCAGCGCCTAAGACTGTCAGCCTATCATATCAATCAGGGAAGAAGCCTTTTCCTTTCCTGTCATCGAGTAAAGCAAGCCTGATAGCGGTCGCATTAAATGTTGGGTAAATGGACTTTTGCTTGAGAATGTAACCCCGTCCACCGCATCTCAAGTCCTTCTTTCTCTTTTAGGAGAAGTTGTTCTAGCTTCTCCTCCCGCTTCAAGTGCTGATTTGAATTTCTTAGTTGAAGGAGTGAGAATCGGCCTAAGGGAATAATCAATCCTGGGGTTCCTTTTGTCTCACCATTGGCTTCATTGGGACCATTTTCTAAGTATAGGAAGCGGAGAGGTAGCTAGTAGGTTTTTCTAAGTCCCTCCGTCGTCCAGTCCTTGAGTTCTTTCTTTGGAAGTAGTGAATGTGGTAAGAGGTGTATAACCATTACCCTATCCTTTAGTCATGGAAGGGCTATTTCCCCTACCTTTCTTTCTAGGCGCAGGATTTCATTCCCCTAGTGCTTTGTCCCCCTTGTGTCCTTCTGAGGGGTGAAAGCGAGGTTGAATGCTCTAAGCTGAGTGGTTGGGTAAGGGCTGACCTCCAAAAACCTATGAACGTCTGTGCTGGTGATGAAGGTAGTGGTGGATGACGGGAAGGCATGTTACTGATGGCTGGCTTTGGTAGTAGTAGTGCTGTGGGCTAGCTTGGCTCTTTCTGGCTTTGCTGCTTTCTCTCTGGCTTCTGCTTCTGGTGGTACCTTAACTTCTTCCTCTCCTGCTACCAATGAACCTCCAGCCTCTTCTGCTCTTTCAAGTTCCAGTGCTGGCGGAAGAACCTCGCTCCTGTACTCGGATCTAAGTGATCTAGCATCGAGTGGATCTAATGAGGCAAGAGAAGCAGTCGAAGGCGACTAGATTATTCAAACCATTAAGCGGGACAAAGACCCGGGCGGGCTCTAGTAGTGGAAACTATGAATCCAATTCCTCTATTGCTCTCCCATCCACCAACCTATCTCCTCTTCCCAATATCCAGCCAGCACTGCTAAGCAACCTCGAACAGAACCATCTTTCTCTCTATCTCTCGGCTTGGAATTGGAAATAGCTACCAAAGAAGGAATCTGATGCACCAGTGGGTTCTCGATCGAATGAAATAACCTATCTAAAGGCCCACCTAATGGATCCAACGAAGAGCCATCAACAGCGAAGGAACCTCCACCAAGCTCTCAACTAATCAGATAAGCTTTCCTATGCTGGTGAGCCCACTTCTCCGAGTCCATATCTTCCGGCATCACCATTCCCAATGCAGTCTATTCTCTTCCTTCCAAAGCTATCCTTTGATAGCTGGGAGACCCACTTGTTATGACGTATCTAATAGGCATCCTGAACCCATGAATGTAGGTGAATAACCATCAGCTTTCCTTCAACCTGTACCCAAGAGGCCCGTAAATACCTGGCCAATTGCTTCACTTCCAGTCCCAGGTAACCTCCTTTCCTTCAACTAATTCAAGCGATTCATGCAACCTAACAAGGGGAAAGTCATCTCATTAGAGCTGGATTCCTCTATGTAGGGGGGGCTGGCCTTACGTTATGGGTCGTTTTTTCCCTACGGCTTGTTATGGTTGATCTAATGTTTGTTACGCAGGAGGAAATAGGAATAGATATAGAAGTCAAGTGAGTCAGCCCCCGTCCCTCGATTAGGTTTGAGTGAATGAGCCACTGCCTTTAATTAATAGGGATAGGAGGAGTCCGAATCTCCCTTCGGTATCGGTAATAGAGCAAGGGAAAGAGTCAGATAGAAAGAAGATAGGTGCGGAGTTGTTGCTTGTCTTATTGAGATGAGGATACTGGCTTGCTTTTCTTAGGAGTAAGCCAAGCAAGTCTTTAATGATGAGCCGCATTGATTGACTGAAGAAGTTAACCAGTCAAAGTCAGGCTACAAGAGAATTGATAGAGGCCTTTAAGGCTCATAGCATGCTTAAGAGAGTCAAGTCCAGATCTAGCATAAGGACTAACTATATGGTATTCTTACGAATCCTAATTGTTAAAGGGAATTGTTAAATAAAGACATGGGACTTTCTTTCTCCAGTTGCCGCCTATGACGATATAAATAAAGGACAAAGCACTGCTCACGTTACAGCGACTGTGTTGACTGTAACTACACTACGATAATTCTCATTGAGCTTCTACAATCGATTCGTGAGCACAGACGATTTGATAACAGAGGATTTCCTTGACTCATTCTAACGATATAGAAAGGGATCCTCGGTGTCAAACAGACGAACAGTTCGCCGGTCGGGCTTACTTATTCTGTAGGGGGTTGCCTCTTCTTAGTAGACCCTTTTTTTAATCCCCTTATGTTTAGGAGAGGAAAGACGAGCAAGCGTAGGCTCGAAGGAGCGCGCGTTAGCGCGCCTACCCCTTTTCTCGCTCCCTCAACATTCAATCCGAAGCAAATAAATAAGGGGGGTCGGGTATATAATAACTAACTAACCCTATGTGCCAAGCTAGCCGAGCAAGCAATAAAGAAAGGGATGGGCGGTGGTACCAGAACAAGAAGGTCGGTCGATCGAGGCTATGTAATAGTCACTGCTCCTATGTCTCAGCGGTACCCTTGCCCCAGGAACCACTACTAATCAAAGGCCCCTGTGACCTGCCGCTTCTCTTTGGAGTTTCCCTTGATGGTGGTCTTTGAAGGAACTCAACATTCTGAGAGAAAGTAGATCGAGTAGAAAGCACTAATAGCAAGGACTCTTTGAGCTTGACTGAAAACTCCTCCTCTGCTTTCAACCTCGGTTGAACTCATCTCGTGCAAACAGTCAGTCTGTCTTTCAACAATAGTCAAGATCTTCTAATGCTATGCCTAAAAGTAAGCCCAAAATCCCGAGGGGGCAGAAGACTCTTTCTGAGGAGAGATCTTTTATGAAAACATTTCTTTCGAGATGCGAGAGTTGCGACAGAACAGAACAAATGAGCGATTGCAACAGATACTGATTCCCCAGCAGGAAGATAGGAAGTATTGAAAGACAGATCGATGAGATATCTCTTTGTTCGAATTGCCTGATTGCGACAGCTTATCGAGACTTGTTACTAGACCAAGCTTCCGCTTAAAGAGGGCTGAAGTTTAAGGAAAAGAGACCATACAAAAGAAGTCCTGAACTCCAGAACGAAGGGGATAGATTGAATACTTCAATCGTGTTTAACTACTGAAAGACTGAAATTGCTAAACTCATACTTCAATCGTACTGCTACTGCAACTGCAACAGGAAAGATTCCAGATGAGCGTCATCAAGACTATACAAGAGAAATGGCAAATTAACGAAATGGATTCCAGGCTGACTCCCGCCGCCTTGGTCTTGGTCAGGGAAGTTTACTTCTTCTCTCCCGGCGACTGGTTCTAGTGTGGCTGGCAGTCATACGCTCCTTTCTCCAGTTAGTGCCGGCTGATTCCTAGTGTGACATGGATCTGACTTCTATCTCAGAGGTTGCGTATATAGAAGATGGAGCAAGCTACGGCGCCGGAACGCGCTAGCTAGCTTTCCCTTTTCTCGCTTCTCCGGTCAAGCAGCAGAGGGTAGGAGATGATCACGTGAGGGACACATGCATTGGTCAACAGTTGTCAACCGAGATTCACTCCGAAGATCATGTGGAGTTAGTTATGGAAGGGATGAGAAATATCGTATTATAGAGATTATAGAGAAAAAAAAAAAATGAAAGAGAAAAAAGAGCAGCCACACAACGACTTAGCGACGAAGCACTGCGTAGGTTTCTTTAGGCAGGGATGCTTCTGATTTGATTAATAGAACAGGAAGAGGAGGATAAAAAAAGCAACTGATGAGCATCTATTTGAGTCGATCATTTCCAAGATCAAATTCCAGTTTTTTTT